>CAUYPK010151610.1:0-24580 GCA_963574355.1 Loris lydekkerianus
TTTGTAAAGGTCATCTTGCTCAGAATGGGGTGTAGTATGTGGTGTGTGTGGTGTGTCTGTATGACACACAGTATGTGGTGTGAGTGTGGGCGTGTAGTGTGGTGTGTCTGTATGACACACAGTATGTGGTGTGAGTGTGGGGTGTGTAGTATGGTGTGTGTGGTGTGTCTGTATGACACACAGTATGTGGTGTGAGTGTGGGTGTGTAGTGTGGTGTGTCTGTATGACACACAGTATGTGGTGTGAGTGTGGGTGTGTAGTGTGGTGTGTCTGTATGACACACAGTATGTGGTGCGAGTGTAGGTGTGTAGTGTGGTGTGTGTGGTGTGTCTGTATGACACACAGTATGTGGTGTGAGTGTGGGGTGTGTAGTGTGGTGTGTGTGGCGTGTCTGTATGACACACAGTATGTGGTGTGATTGTGGGTGTGTAGTGTGGTGTGTGTGGCGTGTGGTTTGTGGTCTGTGTCATGTCTATCTGTGGCGGGCACATGTGGGCTCTGTGTGTGGGAGGCTGTGTGTGTTTTCCTGCCATCGTGAATCTCTAGAGAATGCTTCTCACGTGTGTTTTTTGCTACTTCTTGTTACTCTGGGAGACTCCGACCTCTCACCTTGTAGGAACTCGCTGTTTTTCTCTTTTTCTCACTTGTGTGATCTGGGCCTGAGAAGTACCACCTTATGGCGCTGCGAAGAACCTCATGTTTGAAATGTGTGAGAATTAGCATGTGAACAGGGTTCATAGCCCTTATCAGCTTAACAAAATGATTTGTGATGTCCTCCCCCTAAAAAATCTCAAAGGATTTATTATAACAGCCTCATGTTACAGATGTCTGCTTAGTTTCTAGAAATCAGAGCATATTTTCTATAACTTCTCCAACTTTTTAGTTGTAAGGATAATAATTTACCCCAGATAAACATCTACTTGCACTGTGCTTGCATTTCCATAATGAAGAAATGATTATTGTTGAGACCTTCACCGTGATGAATTGAATTTGGCACAGCTCAATGATATGACACACCAAATGCACGGAGACAAAATTGCTTCGCAATTGATAAACTGAAACAAATGAATTTAAACTTGAATTGAACTTTAGCAAAAGTCATTCATCTCATTTTGGTTATAATTTACTTTTTAAAGTGACCTAACAGACAACATCATAAGCTAAGCAGTAGACTACAGTGGAGTTTCTGTTTACAAGGTCAACGGGCTCTTATTTACTTGCGAAGTTTCCCTATTTCCTGGTCGAATAGTCAAGGTTTAAGTTTTTACTTGCAGGGGTGAAAAAAACACAGAAGCATCACTCATTAAATTATTTTTCAGATGTTAATTTAAATTTTATACAGGTTAATATCTAGGGTTCTACTTTGTATCATACCTTAACCAATTCTGCCAGAACTGTCAGGTTTTCAATCTGGAGGAATAAATAACATATTCAGTAAAGAATATCAGAAATAAAATGTTATAAAGCTCTCTATATGACATGGCTTAAGACAAAATTTTAAACAATTTTCTGTATATTTTCTAGTAAGAAAACTGCAAAATTTGAACAAAATACCATTCTTTTCATAAATAAATAACTTTTTAGTAAGTCAAAAATTTGGGAAGAAATACAGCAGTTATTAAACTATGAAATGAACAAATTTTATCAGGTGTCAAAGTATGACTGAAGATCTGAACAAATTTTAAAAAATTGGTTTCTTGTTCATTAATATGAAGGTTCCTTGAAAGTAGATTCTATCAAAATTATGTGCAAGTAGAATATAAGACCATGTGACCATGAGACTGGGTTAGCAGGTACATTTGTAGTTAAGTTGTTTAAGAAGATATAGCAGGCCTGGCTCATGCTGTAATCCTAACACTCTGGGAGACCAAGGAAGGTGGATTGCTTGAGCTTAGGAGTTCAAGACCAGAGCAAGAGCAAGACCTCACCTCTACTAAAAATAGAAAAACTAGCCGGGCGTTTTGGTGGGCACATGTAGTTCCAGCTACTTGGGAGACTTGAGCCTGTGAGTTTGAGGTTGCTTTGACACCACAGCATTCTACCCCTATGACAGAGTGAGACTCTGTCTCCTATTATACAATTGGAAATAGTGTAATAAGATGTAACTACTATCTATTTTTTATCTATTTTTTGACAGAACAAAATTTTGTCACTGAAACAACTCTTTTTTCCTTCTATTTTTACTATACTCATTGGTGGAATTTTGCTGAAGAAATAACTAATTTCTGAAAGCTAAGTGTGCAGGTGAAGGAACTGTATCTTTTGCATACCTATATTCCTTACATTGATATTTAACATATGCATGTATATACACATATGAATGTTTTATCTACACATGCATTTAACGTTAACCTTTGATGTATTTTCTTCTAAAGGGACTGTGTGTAGCTCCTAAGTACCAACCATTTCATTTTGGGAGTAAATGTGTACAATTTGTTCTTACCAATGACCATACTGGATACATTTACATCTCATAATTTCAATTATTTTCAACCTTTCAACTAACAGTTGACTTCTTCTTCTTTAGCTTCTTTAAGCAAGTTTGCCAAGTTATCTGGCTTCAACCAAGCAGTGTTATTTCTATAGAGGCCTTCAGCATAGAGAGAATACACAGATGTGTCATGATTTGAAAGAAATTCATTTCAGAGAGTCATGTCAATGGGTTATAGAACTGCTGAACTCTTCTGAAGCATTGTAGAATAAAATGTATGAGAAATACAGTATTTGTAATTAAGATTTTAATGAATTGCCTTGTTAATCCATACACTGTATGCATGTTGCAACATTTTCTAGCCTTAATTAGTGTGCTTGATGATCATATTTATTTTCTGATCTACACACTGATTAAGCATTGTCCATACGCTGGAGCTGGAGACAAGATCAATCTGTAAAGTAGTACCTAGTCATCTTGCTGGGGACTCAAATGCAAATAGATCAACTTATGTAAAATTAAATTAGTTCTAATAGAACCTATTTTGTCCAAGCAGTCAGTGTCACATTATAAAGTGTTTTCTTGTTGTAAGAAATAAAGGGCTTCTGTTGACAGATCCTTAGACTTATTTAAAAGCTCAAAGAACACAGTGCGTGTGATGCTAGAGCTGAACTGTGACCCTTGACATAGGAACTGTAGGGCATCTTGACTTAACTCATCCTATTGTTCTCTAGAAATGCAACCCATTATGACATCTGAGGGAGTGAGCACTGGGTTTCAAAGGGCTTTTTATTAAAATCTGTGAATTACAACTTTTGTAAATTTTCCTTTATGTTGAAATTCTCCCGATAATTTCTTTTGTAAAATTCAAATTCAATTTATTCTAATACTGACTGTATGTTCGTAGAGACTGGGCTCAGCCTATGAGTCCCAGCTTAGCCTTCAACTCAGGCCAGAAACTGGTATCAGGCTGCAGCTGAATGGGGATGTTCTGTTAGTAGTTCAGAGGGACTTCTGGCTCTTTTCAAAATCTTTTCAATCTTTTTATCATACACAAAGTCTTAAAAATATATGTTGTGTTAAGAACACTTAATGTGAGACCTACCCCCTTAACAAAATTTTAACTGCATTATTGTTCACTCTAGTCTGTCCTACAGCACAACTCTAGACCTTCCTTCATCTTGCTGGACTCAAACTTTATGCCCAGCGATTAGGAACTTCCCATTTCTCCCTTCCTGCTGCTAACCTGCATTCCAGCCTTAGAGCCTATGCATTTGACTATTGTAGGTAACCTCACATGGTGGATACACACTTTGTCTTTGTCTTTCTGTGTCTGGCTTATTTGACTTAGCATAATAGCCTGTAGGGTCATCCATGTTGTCCACATTGCAGAGTTTACTTCTTTGTTAAGGATGAATAGTATTTCATTGATGGCACATCCCACATTTCTTTTCTTTTTTAAAATTTCAGGTTGATTTAACTGTACAAAGAAATAGATTATAATGTTTGCATTTGTTAGGAGTCCCTCATATAATTGTGTCTTGCCCTCAAGCGGTGTGTCATACACCTTAACATTGTGCCCATTAATGGGAGTGCAGCCATCCACTTCCCTCACCTTGAATTGATTTGAGTTTCTACCTTATGTGGGAGTATATTAGATCATCTACCAGCTTCATATTAGTATTGAATATATTGGATTCTTGCTTCTCCATTCTTGTGATATTTTACTAAGAAGAATGTGCTTCACCTACCTCCAGGTTAATACAAAACATGTAAAGTCTCCATCTATTTTAATGGCTGAATAGTATTTGATGGTTTATATATACCACAGCTTGTTAATTCATTTCTGAGTTGGTGGGCATTTACATTGTTTCCACATTTTGGAGATTACAAATTAAGCTGATATAAACAGTCTAGTGCAGATGTCCATATGATAAAATGATTTTTTTTCCCTCTGGGTGGATGCCTAGTAATGGGATTACAGGATCAAATGAGAGGTATAATTTGAGTTATTTGAAGATTCTCCATACTTCTTTCCAAAAGGCTGTATGAGTTTGCAGTCCCACCAACAGTATAGAAGTATTTCGTTCTTTCCACATCCATGTCAGCATCTGAAGGTTTGAGACATTGTGATGTGGGCTGTTTTCACTGGGGTTAGCTGATATCTCAGGGTGCTTTTGATTTGCACTGCTCTGATGATTAGGAATAATTAGCATTTTTTCCAATGTTTGTTAGCCATTGGTCTATTTTCCTCTGAGAAGATTCTGTTCATATCTCCTGCCCAGTGGTAAATGGGATTAGCTTTTTTGTTGTTGTTGAGTAATTTTAGTTCTCTGTAAATTCTAATTTTCAACCATTCTCAAATTCCTACCCTACAAATATCTTTTCCCATTCTGAAGGTTGTCTGTTGGCTTTGCTTGTGTCCTTAGCTGTGTAGAAGCTTTTCAGCTTAACTAAATCCCATTTGTTTATTTTTGTTGTTGCTGCAGTCCCACTGAAGTCTTCATTAAACCTTTCCCCAGTCCGAGATCAATCACGAGTTTTCTCCACACTTTCTTCTAAGATTTTTATCATTTTACATCTTAGATTTAAATCTTTTATCCATCATGAGTCAATTTTTGTAAGTGGTGAAAGGTGCAGGTCCAGTTTTAGTCTTTTACGTGTGGTTATTCAGTCCTCCCAGCTCCATTTGTTGAATAGGGATTCTTTTCCCCATTTTATGCTTTTGTTTGGTTTATCAAAGATCAGATGGCAAGTAGGGACTGGTTTCATCTCTTGGTGTTGTATTCAGTTCAATATGTCTATGTCTCTACTTTTATGCCAAACCATGCTGTTTGATCACTGTGTACTTGTAATATAATCTGAAGTCTGGTAGAGTATTACCCCAGCTTTGTTTTCACTTCTAAGAATTGCCTTGGCTAGACAGGTTTTTTTTTTCTGGTCCCACGCAAAAGAAAGTTCTATTTCTCCAGTTCTTCAAAGTATGGTGTTGGTATTTTAATGCGAATTTCATTGAATCTGTAAATTGCTTGGTAGACATTTTAATAATGTTGATTCTTCCCAGCCAAGAACATGGTATGTTCTTCCATTTTTTAATGTCTTCTGCTTTTTCTTTTCTTAGGATTTTATAATTCTCTTTGTAGAGATCCTTTACCTCTTTTGTTAAGTATATTTCTAAGTATTTCATTTTCTTTGAAGCTACTGTGAAGGGAATTGTGTCCTCGATTTGCTTCTCAACTTGGTTGTTATTGGCATATACAAAAGCTACTTTGCGGACATTGATTTTATACCCTGAGATGTTACTTTATTTCGTGATCACTTCCAGGAGTCTTGTGGTTGAGTCTCTGGGGTTCTCTAAGTATAAGATCATATCTCAGCAAAGGGTGAGCATTGACCTCCTCTGCCCCCTTTGGATGTCCTTTATTTCCTTCTCTTATCTGATTGCATTGGTTAGAAGGTCCAGAACTATGTTGAATAGTAGTGGTGATAGTGGGCATCCTTGTCTGCTTCCAGTTTAAGTGGAAAAACTTTCAGTTTTACTTCATTCAATATGATGTTAGCTGTGGGTTTGTCATAGACAGCTTCAATCAGCTTAAGAAATGTGCCACCTATGCCTATTTTCTTAAGTGTTCTTGTTAGAAAAAGATGATGAATTTTATTAAATGCTTTTTTTGAAATGATTGAGAGGATCATATGGTCTTTGTTTTTGCTTCTATTGATATGATGTGTTACACTTAAGGATTTGCATACGTTAAACCAGCCTTGCATCCCTGGGATGAATCCTACTTGATAGAGATGTATAATTTTTTTAATGCATAGCTGTAATCTATTAGCTAAGATTTTGTTGTGTATTTTTGCATTGATACTAATAAGTGAAATTGGTCTATAGTTCTCCTTTTTAGTTGGGTCCTTTCCTGGTTTTGGAATCAGGGTGATGTTTGCTTCATGGAACATGTTGGGGAAGGTTCCTTCCTTCTCAATGTTTTGGAATAGGTTTTGCAATATAGAGGTTTGATAGAATTCTGGTGTGAAGCCATCTGGTCCAGGGCTTTTTTTGTTGTTGTTGTTGTTGGAAGCTTTTGTATTGTTTCTTCAATCTCAGTGCTTGATGTTGATCTGTTCAAGAGATCTATTTCTTCCTGGTTAAATCTAGGAACACAGTGTATTCCAGATATTGGTCCATTTACTCTACATTGTCAAATTTCTGGGCATAGAGTTTTTTGAATTTCATTTCTAATTGTAGTTATTAAAGATTTTACTTTTCTGTTTCTAGTTAATCTGTCTAGTGGATTATCAATTTTATTTATCTTTTTGAAGAACCAACTTTTTGTTTCATTGATTTTCTGAATGATTCTTTTGTTTTCAATTTTCATTCATTTCTGATTTAATTTTGGTTATTTTTCTTCTGCTAGGTTTGAGAATGATTTGCTCGTCCTTTTCCATTTCTTTAAGATAATTCTTTAGGCTGTTGATGTGCTCTCTTAGTTTTTTATATGTAGGCACCTAATATGATAATAGGACTGCTTTTCATGAAGTCTCATAATTCTGAGTGAATGTTCTGTTTTCTCTTTCTTCTTTCCTGCCTGTTTAACTGCCTGTGTTGGCACAAGAGCTTTATCCTCTAGCTCTGAGATGCTTTCTTCTCCATGGTCTACTCTAATCTCCATAGGACAAATCTAATTTGTGCTTCCTACTGCATCTTTAACTTTCCTAATTGACTCCTTCAATTCCTTGAGCACGGCTATATCCTTTCTGTATTATTCTTTCATCTCATATCTTTCATCTCATATTTTGTTCTGTTTTTGTATTTCCTTTTGGTTATTTTCCACTTTCTTGGCAATTTCTTTCATTGTTTTTACCATCTGCATTTTAAATTCCATTTCTGTCATTTCCATCATTCCTCTATAGGTGGAAGCCTCTGTGTACCTAACTCGTGATCCCTTTGAGGTGTTGCTCTGTTCTGGTTTTTCACGTTGCCAGGATTTTTCTGTTAGTTCCTTCTCATGTGTGTTTTCTTTTAGTCTGCTTCCTTCCTCCACTTTTTCCTTTCACTTCCTTCTTCACTTTAAATTACCTTGTCTCTGTGTTTAGGTGTTGAAGTGTCCTTTTGGTATAGGGCAAAAAAGGAATAGAAGAGTGAAAAATGAGAAGGGAGGAAAGAAAGAAAAAGACAAAAGGGAAAAGAAAGGGGAAGGGATAAAAGGAGCTGTTGACAAAAAGAAGAGAAGAAGAATAGAAAGAGAGGGATAATAGTGGTAATAGTGGTTCTCAGCAGGGTGCTTTGACCCACACCTGAAATTCCTGGCCTGTGGGGAGCTAGGATGGGTGGGTCCCTCAAGATAAAGAGCTTCTTACCAACCTGAGCAAAAACAAGACCCCACTTTCACCAAAAGAGAAAAAATAAAAGAAAAAAACTCATCAATATGTTGCAGTGGAGACCTACTAGTAGTGTCCTTGCAAAGGCCAATTCCAGAAGGAATACCCTAGCTGGGCAGGGTGGCTCCACCTGTAATCCTAGCATTCTGAGCGGCCATGGCAGTTAGATTGCCTGAACTCACTGGATTGAGACCAACCTGTGCAAGAGTGAGACCTGTCTCTAAAAATAGCCAGGTGTTGTAGTGGACGCCTGTAATCCCAGCTACTTGGGAGGCTAAGGCAAGAGAATTGCTTGAGCCTAAGAATTTGAGGTTGCTGTGAGCTATAACGCCGTAGCATTCTACCGAGGGCAACAAAGTAAGACAGTGTCTCAAAAAATAAATAAATAAATAAAAAGGAACACCCTAGACTGGGGGTTCAAGATCTCCTTGAACCAAGCCAATACTGTGTTCATCCAGGCCAGGAATGGAATACAGATTGACAAACAATAAACAGATCAGAAAAAAAAGAAACAATAATAATAATAAAAGTATATAAAGAAGAAAATTGAAAATAAAATTGTGTAATATGGTAAATAGGGGGTACATCTTAGTTCTTATTTGAGAAATTTAAATGTGAAATATTAGAAAAGTAGAAAAATGTATAAAGACAGAGGGCAGTGCCTATCGCTCAAAGGAGTAGGGCACCAGCCCTGTATGCTGGAGGTGGCGGGTTCAAACCCAGCCCCGGCCAAAAACTGCAAAGAAAAAAAAAAAAAATATATATATATATATATATAGAGAGAGAGAGAGAGAGAAAAGGAGTGAAATCAAAAGTAAAGAAGGATAAAAGGAGGAGAAAAACTGTAGCAAAAAATGGAACTATTATTATTGAAGAAAGTAAAAATTGATAAATAAAAATACAACAAAACAAAACAAATAAGAAGAAAACCCTAAGGGGGGAAAAATGTAAAAAAAAAAAAAAAAAAGGATGGCACCTGTGGCTCAGTGGGTAGGGCACCAGCCCCATATACCACCGGTGGGGTAATCTGGCCCTGGCCAACCTGCAACAACAAAAAAAATAGCCAGGTGTTGTGGCAGGCACCTGTAGTCCCAGCTACTCGGGAGGTTGAGGCAAGAGAATTGCCTAAGCCCAGGAGTTGAAGGTTGCTGTGAGCTATGATGCCAGGGCACTCTACTAAGGACGATAAAGTAACACTCTGTCTCTAAAAGAAAAAAAAAAAAATAAGAATAAAAGGAGTAGAAAAACTATATCAGAAATGGAGCCATTACTATTGAAGAAAGAAACAATGAAATATTAAAAATACAAAAATAAAACAAAAAAACAAACAAAAAAATAACCTAGTGGGGAAAAATTGACAAAAATATATATGTATTGCAGCCTGTTGCCTAGGCAACATGTGACATTCTGGGGTTAGGAAATGTTAATCCTGACATTCATATGACTGTAAAATATAGAGACTGGAAGCCACTATCTAGTTGCTGAGATGACCTGGTCCCATGTTCCTGATTTGTTTGCCCTCTATCCCTGCAGGGTTGGGATCCTGAGGTGCTAGTCAGCCTACTTAAGAGACATACCTCGACCTTTCCAATCAGTGCCGTTGGCCACAAAATGGCTTTCTCAGAAAAACAGTTCTCTTTTGAGTCTCCCCAAAGGTGGCTGCCAAGCTCAGCAGGTGTGTCAGAACAGGCCTGGCACTAACAGCCTGTGGGCTATTCTTCTAGGACAACTCTTCCACCATAGCAGAACCCTGCCAGCAGCTGAACAAGGAGGGCTCCACTCCACCCGGTGGCTCAATGCCAGCCACTGGACGCTATTTAAGATCACTCACTCACCCAAGCTATCCCAAGGTCACTCTGACAAGTACACAGATCCCAAAAAACACTGCCAGACTGGCCTCTGACTGAAACCTGCCACCAAACTGTCAGCCTCTGCTGGCAGGCAAGCACTCACTTTCTCTGCTGGTTCTCCACTGCTCTCGACCTCTTCATTGGCTCCTGGAGTCTCTTGCTGCCTCTGTGCTGCCCTGAACTGATGCCTCCAGACAGGGGACCCCAGCTAGAGGTGGCTGGAGTCCTTTCTCCCCCATGTCACCACCAGCAGCTGCAAAGGAGATGTCTCTGGACCACCATCTTGCTCCACCCCCTGTTTTTTCCACCACATTTCTTTTGTCCATTCATCTGTTGATGGACGTTTAGGTTGTTTCCACATCTTAGCTATTGTGAATAATGTTGTTGTGAACATAGGAGTGTTTTTTTTTTTTTTTTTTTTTGTAGAGACAGATTTTGTCACTTTCGGTAGAGTGCAGTGGCATCACAGCTCACAGCAACCTCCAGCTCTTGGGCTCAGGCGATTCTCTTGCCTCCCGAGTAGCAGGAGTGCTCTTTGATATCTTGATTGCAGTTCTTTATATTATATTATAAATATCAGAATAAATTAATAAATTTAGATTGTCGGATTATATGGTAGTTCTATTTTTAATATTTTGAGGAAGTACCATAATGTTTCTATAATGGCTGCACCTATACTAATTTTCATTCCCACTAGCAATGTATAAGTTTTCCCTTTTCTCTACTTCTTTGCAACACTTGTCTTTTTTTCTTCTTCCTAATAGCTATCTTGACAGGTGTGAGCTGATATCTCATTGTTTTAATTTGCATTTCCCTAATGATTAGTGATATTAAACTTTTTAAATACATCTGTTGGCCTTTTATATGTCTTCTCTGGAGAAATATCTATTCAGGTTCTCAGTCCATTTTTTAAGTCAGGTTATTTGTTTTTATTATTGAATTGTAGAAGTTCTTTATGTATTTTGAAGATTAACCCCTTAGCAGATATATGTTTTCCAAATATTTCTCCCAAATATTTTCTGTAGGTTACAGTTGCACAGGTACTGTTGGTTGTTTCCGTTCTTGTGCAGAAGCTTTTAAGTTTGACTTATACCCATATATTTATTTTTGGTTTCGTTGCCTGTGCCTTTGGTATCATGTCCATAAAATCTCTGCCAAGACCAATTCCCTGAAGCTCTTCCCCTATATTTTCTTCTATGTTTGTAGGAATTTTACAGTTTCTGCTCTTCTCATTTTGAGTTATCTATGTGTATGGTATAAGATAAGGGTCTCCAGATAGTTCTTAGGTAATAAATTCATTTGTTCAGGCGGCACCTGTGACTCAAGGAGTAGGGCGCCGGGCCCATATACTGGGGGTGGCGGGTTCAAACCCAGCTCCAGCCAAAAACTGCAAAAAAAAAAAAAAAAAAAAGTTATTTATTTTAAAATGTATTGAATATTTCTGTGCATTAATATATAATACCTCAGGCATGTCCTCTTTTTTCTTTTTTTCTCCTTCCATTTGTTGGCTATATTACTGAAGTCAAATGTAGCATTTAAGAAATTAATAGACCAAAAGTTTATTTTATCTTTCACAACAATATCAAGGAAATATTTGTCCATTCATTTGTGTATTCCACAAATACTTGTCAAGTAGCTGCTGTTCGGTATCATTCATTGTACTATGCACTAGGAGGTGATGACATTATGGGGAATATGTTAGGAAGGAAGATACATGACAAAAGATCAGTCTGAATGTCATTTGGAGGTGTGACTCATACACTGTTACTTGGAGGTGTGTAGAAGTGAACCTAAAAGGGAAATATTGTTATACCCTGGTACTCATTCACGTGACTTCATAAGCTGTTTTCTGCAAAACCCTTAGACTTCATGATTCCATGAGCTGTGGGGCAGTTGGGGAAGAGATATTAAGTGGTGATATTGAGTATCAACTGGTCAGTCACTGATACTAAACATCACAAGGAATATTACCTTAATGAGATTTTAAAAAATACCCAGTATCACCACTGACTCACTGTTGGAAAGGTGAGTGGAAGGGCTCTCTTGCATTCATGGTGGTGGCACATGTTGATACTACCATGGTGGAATGCAGTTGGAAGGGAGGCATCAAACACTTTAAATATGTTCATACACTTTGGCACAGTATATTTATTTTTGAAAATATTTTCTGGGATGACCCCAAATAGGGAAAAAGTCTTTAAAAATTTATAACAGTTTTACTGAGTCATAATTCATATACCACAAACTTCACCCACGTAAAGTGTGCAATTCAATGGATTTTACTACATTCCTAGATTGAGTTACAGCAGCAAAACACTATTGAACTTGGGATCCTTGCATTATAGCTTGACATCAGAAGTCTAAACTGAGGAACAGCACCAAAAAAACCCTGGGTGCAAACATCATATCGAATGGAGAAAAGTTGAAAGCATTTCCCCTAAGAACTAGGGAAAAAAAGGATGCCCACCATCACCACTTGTGTGCAGCACAATACTGGAAGGCCTACCCTGGGCAGTCAGGTAATAGAAAGAAGTAAAGGGAATCCAAATTAGGAAAGAGAAGTTCAAATATCCTTTGTATCCAGAAAACTTGAAAGTCTCCACCAAAGACTCCTAGAATGATAAATTCAGTCAAGTCTCAGGTTACAAAATCGTACACAAATCAGTAGCATGTCAATATACTAATAACAGTCAAGCTCAGAGTCAAATCAAGAGCTCAATACTATTTACAATAGCTGCAAGAAAATTTAAATACCTAGGAATATACCTAACCAAGGAGATGAAACATCGTGAAAGACTAAACACTCATGAAAGTAATCATAGATGACACAAATGAATGGAAAAACATCCCCCGCTAAGGGATTGGAAGAATCAACATTGTCAAAATGTCCATATTGCCCAAAGTGATTTACAGATTCAATATAATTCCCACAGAAATATGAATGGTGTTTTTCACAGATCTAGAAATTATAATCCTAAACTTCCTATAAAATGAAAAAGGATCCCAAATTATCAAAATAATCTTAAGCAAAAGGAATAAAATAATGTCATTTACAACAGCTTGGATGGAAATGGAACATATTATCCTCAGTGAAGTATCTTTTTTTAGAAAGAGCTTTATTCTTTATTTGTTCTTTTTAACCATTGACTTTTATTTTTAAATTTTTTTAACTTTTTATTATGCTTTTTTATGTCATTTTTAAAATTTCAGAGTAATTTAAGGGTATAAATGATTAGGCTACATTGTTCATGAAGTATCTTGAATGGGCAAACAACACATGTTCTCACTAATAAGTAGGCGCTAAACAATGGGTACATATGGTCATCAAGTGGTGCAAAGTAGCAGTCCCCAACTTTTTTGGTACCAGGGACTGGTTTCATGAAAGATGATGTGCTTCAGGGTTTGAGGGATGGTTTTAGGATGATTCAAGCCTATTACACCTCCACCTCAGATCATCAGGCATTAAATTCTCATAAGTAGTCAGCAACCTAGATCTCTCAAGTGCATGGTTTACAGTTGGATTCATGCTTCTGTGAGAATCTAATGCTGCTGCTGATCTGACAGGTGGCAGAGCTTAGGTGATGATGTCAGTGATGGGAAGTGGTTGTAAATACCGGTGAAACTTCACTCATTCGGGCCATGGACTGGTGCTGATTCTGCCAGTGAGGGGTTGGGGAGTGAAGGTATAAGATACTGGAAACTAAGAAGGGAGAAGGGTGGAAAAGGGTGAGGGAAAAATAAATCTTATCTATCAGGTAAACTATACACTAGTCTTGTGATGGGCACACTAAAAACCCTGACCTCAGCATTATACAATTCATTTGTGCAGCAAGAACATTTGTATTTTGAAATAAAACATGTCAAATATTTTTGAAATAATATGTTGAAATAGAAATTATAGGGAAAGAACCTTAGAAAATAAACAAAATGAGAAAGCAGGAAGACAAAAAAAAAATGGCAACCCATTGTTTAAATGAAATGATATGAATTGAAAATGTAAAGAAGAAACACAAGTGGCTAATTAACAGTGAAAACAAACTTAATGTAAGTAGTGATAAAGGAAATTAAAATTACACATGCAGTTAGAGTCTGTTGTCCCCCATTAGACTAGCAAAAATTAAATGCTGATATTCAACACAACTGGCAAATGTGTGGGGAATGGGTCCTCCAGTTGGTGGAAGTAAAGTGTAAATTAGTGTAGCCTTTTCAGGGAACAATTGCTGATAAATATTAAAATATAAAATGTGGTTATTAAAGAAAACGTCCTTGTGCACGGTGAGGAGGCTTGGAGAGTGGTCCCACCTGTACACAAGAGTGGAGACTTGTTCTTTGGTCTTTGGCTGAGGTGAGGTCAGTCCAGCTCTCATGTCACATCAGTCTTGTGTTGGGACCTGAGGTGGCAACTGTGGGGGGCACCTCTGCTCCTAACCTCTCAAGAGATATGATATTTTATACCTGTAGAAATTCATATCTTATTCTACTCTTCTTCCTGAAGTTCATCTCAAGAATAGATATATGAAAAGGAGGAGAGAAAATTAGGGTGAATCTACCTTGTCTCAGAGCCCAGAAATTCCATTAATAATCCTCGAGAACACCTTGGTTTTGGTTTTAGATTTTGTCTTGTGTCTTTTTATCTTGTCTGTACCCTATGCCTTTCATTTATTTGTTTCAATTAAAAAATTCAAAACTAAGGTACAAAGCATGGTCTAATTTCATATATTGATTTACGACCAGGGCTTGGCTGCTGCTGCTGCTGCTTTTTTTCTTTCTTTTTTTTTTTTTTTTGACTTAACATAGTGGTTAAGAGATTAATCTTTTTGGCCAAACATTGTCTTATTCAATCTAAACCTCAATTCCTTTGTCTGTACTTCAGAGATTGTTACACACACTTCTCAGTGTTTTGTGAAAATTAAATAACATTAGGAAAATCAAGTAATTAGCACAGGGCCTGGGCCACTAAGTATTTAATGGATTTTTTTATTGTTTGTAGTAATATGATTATTAGCCCAGAAAAAGTTAATAATGTTTACTTCTAATATAATTTATTGGGGTATTATATAGTAACAATAGCTCCATACTATTATTTTGATGACAATATACTAGAGCTTGAAATGAAACATAATAAACTAGACTAAATGTATGCATCCACATATTTAAATCTCTGTAGGATTAGAGATATGAAAGTTACTGTAGCTTACACATTTATGAGCAATCAAAACATTGGCAATTAAAAAGCTAAAAATATCCAGAGCACTGACACCACCAAATGCTAGGGAGGATGTCCAGCAAGAGGACATTTTATTAATTGCTAGTGTGAATGTGAATGCAAAATGGTAAAAGTTTGGTAGTTTCTTATAAAACTAAGCATATTTTACCACGTGATCCAGGAATCACTCTCCTTGGTATTTACCCAAAGGAGTTGAAAACTTATGTCCACACAAAAATCTGCACCCTTTTCTAGCAGCTGTATTTATAAATGCTAAAACTTGGAAATAGTCAAGATGTCCTCCAGTATGTGAGTAGATAAACTATATTACATTTAGAAAATGGAATATTATTCAGCACTAAGAAGAAATGAATTATCAGGGCATGAAAAGACAAGGAGGAACATTAAATGCACATCACTAAATAAAAGAAACCAATCTGAAAAGAGTACATACCATGATTCCAAATATATGACATTCTGGAAAGGCCAAAACTATCAATATGGCAAAAGAAAAATCAGTTCTTGCTAGGGGTTTTGGGGAAGGGGAAATGAATAGTTAGAATCAGAGGATTTTTAATGCTGTAGAACTACTCTGTACTTTAATAATGTATATGTGTCATTATATATTTGTGGAAACTAATACAGCACCAAAAGTGAGCACTAACGTAAACAATGGACTTTGAGTAATAATGATCTGTCCATGTAGGTTCATCAAGGGTAAAAATGGTACCACTCTGGTGGGGATGTGAGGATGGTAGGAGGCCAGGCAAGTGTGCAGCAGGTGGAAGTCACTGCACCTTTCTTATAATATTGTTCTAAAACTGTTCTAAAAGTGAAGTTGAATAAAAAATTAAAAAATAATAATTAAAATAATTTTACATTGGAAGTTTAGCTACATTATCATTTTGCTTGTTCCTTTTGGATTAGTAGTTTTTGAAATTTTCAATTTCTATCATTATTGACCTCATGGAATGCTCACCTTGATGAACACTTCCATCTCCATCAATGAGGACATTATGTTTTATTGTTTATAAACTCCACATGGATATTATTTTTCTTAACATCTTGTTTCTTAATGTTCAATGAATAAGGCATCCCAACCCCAAAATACTTGGACATAACTTCAATTGGAAAAGATCAGAAAGAGTATAAAATCGCTAAGAGAAACTCCTATGGATTTCACTTATAAAAATCTACATGGTATTATCAGAAATTAGAAGGAATAAATAGACACACACAAAGATTAACACTAAGTTTATTCAACACAATGATAGTTAAATGTGAGGAATAGCACCTGGTGCTCAGATCTCTGCAAAGATAGACTTGATTGCCTTACTGGTCACTTGAGTGCATCCTTGTCAAAGATGTTGTTCTGTGAAATTTAGGCTTCCATAAGAACTTGGCCTTAGACAACTTCAGAATCTTCCCATGTCAATGGTTTATGAATCTATGTTAACATTTGGGGATTATGTAGCTTGCTTTCTCTGCAAAGCTTGAAGTCACTTTGAGCTATCTGATTCGGATGTGGGAGCTGTAGGAACAACCACATCCTCTTCCTACATGATACAAGAATCCAGTCTACCCAAATTTTAATGTGCTCTTTACTTATCAACTCCCTAATCTAGATGTCTGCGGAAAACAGAAGCCAGAATGATATCTAAACTGATAATTGTGGAAGTCCAAAGAGTCCAAACAGAAAATCAAGAAGGAGAAATCCTTTACAGAAGCTCTGAGGCCCAACCTCAGACAATGTGACTCCTTAGCTGTAGGCTTCTAGGGAAAAACAACAACATAGGCTGAGCAGAGGAGGAGGGATAGTTTTGGCTCTTTTTGTGAGAAGTAATGCTGGGAGTTATATTTAATTAATGCCTTTTAAATGGTGTCTAGAGTTTAAAGTTATTCCCTGGCAAAGAATGAAAATGAATCCCTCAGTAAATGTTGAGATGTTAACAGTCCAGTCTCTGTGCAGAGAGTAGCAGGTAAGGCACCTCCAGAGGCAGGTAGCGGCACAAAGTAGAAAGCCATTTTGGTGATATTAGTGATAAGAAATTTGGATTTAATCCAACAGATATAAGAGACTTTTAAGCAGGAGATGTACATGTATTTGTTAGGGTAATGCTAGCATTATATAAAATCATCACAAAAATGTACAATGACACAAACACAAGAGTAATTCAATTCTTGATCACATAAATAGTCTTAAAAATTCTTGAAGCAAATTGGGCTCTTTGGTCCCTGCAGTCATTTAGAACTCAGATTCACTGGGGCTCATTTTCAACATGTGGCTTTGAAGGTTACCTCCTATGCAATTGGTAGAAATGAACAAAGCATGGAGGGTCTTATGGGCCAGACAAGAAGTGACAAACACATCATGTTACTTCCATTCTATGGTATAGAATCACACCAATTTCAAAGAAGTGTAGGTGTTATGGCTTAAACATGTTCCCCCAAAGTTCACGTATTGGAAGCTCAGTTGCCACTGTGGTGATGCTAAGAGTTGTGGCCTTTGTGAAGCCTCATGAACATATTAATGCTGTAATTGCCAAAGTGTATTAGTTCTCACAGAGTGGCTCTATTATAAAAGTGAGCTCTCTTTTACCCGTGCTCTTTTGCCTTTCCATCCTTTTGCCATTGTGATGCAACATGAAGGGCTCGCCAGATGCCAAGCAGATGTTGGTGCCATGCTCTTGGACATTCCAGCTTTCATAACCATAAGCTGAATAAACTTCTTTATAAATTGCCCAGGCTAGGGTATTCTATTATAGCAATGGAAAACAGACTAAGACACTGGGAAAGATAGTCCTATTGTTTGTCTAGGAAGCAAAGGAGAGTTGTAAGGATGGGTGTGACTAGAATTGCTTTCTACAAAAATAATGCTGGAGGCTGGAAAAAAGGTGTTCTGGAATGAGGCATATTTCTCTGGGCCTTCAAAGAGTTTTGGACTTAGGATATGCTAACACCCCAGGTAAAAGATGAAGAAGGCTTGGACTGGGCCTCATAAATGGGTTTGGAAGATACAATTAAAGGAGTTTGTAAAGGTATGTGAGGAGTGGTGGGAATTGCAAAAGGTTTGTTCGCTCCCTGGGACCCCAAATGTGATGTAGGCAGGCATGTTTTATAAACCAAACTGGAAACATACAAAAGTAATTCTTGACCAAGTGACTACACAACAACTCAATAGGACTAGAACTTTACAATCTGAACTTCCTGCTAATGTTGAGAAAGTTTGCTTGGGGATTAACCCAACAAGTTTGCTTGGGATCTAACCCAAGCAAGGAGAAGGACATGCCTTGAGACCTATACCAGTGAAATGGCTGAGTAACTTTGTCACCAAACCGAATATTTCCATTCTTTTGAAAGCCCTTAACCATGGTGTAGACTACAGATGAATTCTGAAAGACAGGAGACTCACAAAATCCAGGACATCCCCCCAAATCATATCATTTGTCATCCTTGCCTCATTTCCTGGGATTACGGCCAGAATAGCCGCTGGTCATGATGTCTGTTCAGCAAAGTGTAAGAAAAATATTGTGTGATTTCTGGAAACATGTCCATTTCAAAAGTATTTGCAGATGACTTTTTGAAGTATGTTATCTTTTTTTCTCACCTTTATAAAAGTCAGTGGCAGCAGCTAAGCACCCAGAGTGCCATGCCATCCTCACCTCCAATCCCAGGCTGTTGAGTGCTTGCCAACAAACTCGTTTATTTTGCTTGGGCCATTTTGAAACCATCTTTCCTTTCTTGCTCTGTCTTTTCTTTTTGTTGTTTTAAATGCTAACTATTCAGTCAGGAAGACACTTATTTCAAACACATTTACAAAACTAATTTTAGAAGCTGCAGATAATCCTTTGTTAGAGACATTGTGGTCTACTGTGTCAATAGCAAGGAGGCAACCTGTAACTCAAATCGCCTGTACAGAAAATGTGGGGTTTTCCCTAAGCGAAGGCATGATAAGCCTGACTTGCCTTTCAGTGAAAAAAGGAATAAGTTAAAGCACAAATTGACCTAAACTAACTCTGCTCTGTGTGTGTGTGTGTGTGTGTGTGTGTGTGTGTTTGTAGAAGAAGAAAGCATGCAGAGAAATGAGAAATTACAGATCTGTGGAGCTCAAATGACTTCACACGTGTACCTCGTGTTTGATGGTCAGTTCAGGGAATGGTCAGTCTGCAGAAAGACTACGGTGGCTGAGGGATGACTGGATAAGCACCTTATCAGCATGCCCTTCCAGGTCACCTACAGTCTATGATCCAAAACTTCATTCTCCCACACATGGAAAGTGTGTAAAGGGACTTTAATCCAGATTTCATGCAGCTGGTGATGCCACATGTCACATGGTAAATGAGAACAAGGCAGATGGAGTGAGTGAGCTGGCCACCAAATGTATGGGCCATATGCAGTTCATCTGCTTGGTAAAGAACAAGAACTTTAGCTATCTGATATCAAGGCCATATCAAAAAGATAAAGATACAGACATAATAGACAAATAGAGATATCGGCATAGTTGTAGGTATAGATAAGCACACAAGTACAGAAATAGATGTAGATACACCATGCTTCTCAGCAAACATTTTGCTCTCCACTGTTTTGTAAATTATATTTTAGTGTCCATGTGGTTCCTGATGAAGAGTCACTTGGTGAAGACAGTCAACATTTCATATGGATTCCATCAATTTGAAGAAAATTTGGCTGGGTGTGGTAGCTCACATCTATAATCCTAGCACTCTGGGAGGCCAAGGTGGCTAGGTTGTTTGAGCTCAGGAGTTCAAGACCAGCCTGAACAACAGTGAACCCCCACGTCTCTACTAAAAGTAGAAAAATTAGCTGGGCTTTGTGGAGGATACCTATAGTCCCAGCTACTGGGGAGGCTGAGTCAGGAGATTTCTTGAACCCAGAAGATTGAGGTTCCATAAGCTATGATGCCATGGGGTTTTACCCAGGGTGACAGAGTGAGATTCTGTCTAAAAAATAAATAAATTGAGGTGAGGAGGCAAGATGGCCAACTGGAGCCAGCTTTCCACAGAGGCTCCCGTCCAGAAGGAGAGTTAAAGGACAGAAGTTTAGCAAGTAAGCTGATGGTTTGGAACTGAGCCAAGAGAGAATGTGGAAGAGCGCACATCACCCCTGCTGAGGTGAGCTGCAACCCCAAGGAAACAAACAATAGATGCAAAACCCATCACCATGTAGACGGGAGTCTGCTCCCCCATGAGAACAACTCACAGTATACTTTCTACAAACAAGTGAGCAGAGTTCAGATCTCTTCCTATTTTATCCCATAAGAGAGACCCTCTAAAAACTGAAAGTCCTTCCCCAGAGAGGACTCACTAGTGTGTCATGGCACTCTCTCACCAGCCATAAAACTGAACATAGAGTCTACCAGCAATTCTGAACTCCCAGCACTCCCCTCCACTCTCACCCTGAGGTCTGGAAGCATGTGCCCCATGGAGTCCAGGCTTTTGAGCATTTTCTTAAGAGATGTGTATGGGGCTTGGGCCATTGCAGATCTGTGCTGGTTCTGTGTCATGGGTGTGCAGTGGGGGTGTGGAGTGGGGGACCCATATGGGAAGTGGTACCCCATGGCACAGGGCAGCAGCAGCAGAGGCAGGGACAATAGGGCTTACACCCCTAGAGATATTTTGGAGAGACACTTCTCCCCTCTCTTAGCAACCAGAGGGAGCCAAGCCTCTACTCTGGTGGTGGCCACTGGCAGAACAGATCTGGAATGGAAACACAGGCCTATGAGCAAAGGGTATGGCTGAGGCAGGACCTGCTCTGGAGTGGTGGGGATGGAAAATAGAATCTGAGTGCACGCAGAGCTGGTATACTCCCAGGGAGGGGTTGAGTCAGAATTGCTGCTCTTTTGAGCCTAAGATGCATCCAGTCCCTAGGAGAGCACAGCTGAGACAAAAGCAGGCATGGCAGCGACACCAGCCCAGGAAGGGGCAAGAACTGAAAACCTTTTGTGAGTTTTAACCCTGCCTGCCCCAGCACAGAATACAGTGGAGACTGAGACACCAGCTCTGTGAGAATTGGCAAAACAGCAGCAGCACAGGGCAGGGCTGAGTCGCAGTTTCTGTGAACTCAAACAGCACCTGGCCCACAGGGGAATGCAGCCAGGACAGAAATGCAAATTCTATGACAATATAAGTGGCAGCAACATCAATCTGGGGTGGGGCTGGAATTGAGTGAAACTCTCCAGCTACCATTAAGCACCTGAGGTTGTCAGGCTTCAGCTCCCCCTGCTGGCTGGTAGCAGAATGTGGCAGCCTGGCCAAGGAGACATAGATCTCCCAGTGACTCAGGCAGGCACAAACCCCTGGTGCATCTGCTCATTGAAGGGAACTGGGTCACAGCACTGCAGGGTTACCAGTGACTGGGTGTGAGAGAGGTACAAGGTGGGGAAGGAGGCATCAACCTTTCTGGACTAATTCATTTGGTGGGTGGGCCCTTCTGACTCCCAGAGCACTGGAGTGAGTCATACTTGAGCTGCCAACAGACCCCTGCTATCTAGTTGCTGGAGACCTTTTGAACTCTCCCACTTGAGACTGGGTGCTGACTGGGACAATTGATTTGGAACTCTTGACCTGTGCTAATCATCTGAGGACCATCCAAGGTGATACCCTGGTTATGTTGTTGTGGGAAGGTTTGATTTCTCTTTTTCAGTTGTTGCCCATGGAGGGCAGGGTGTATTAGTGGATGGTATTTCTCCAGAGCTGAGACTTCAACCCAGAGTTACTGATTGGACAAAGACCAGCTGGAAACAAGACAGAGCCACTTAGCCCCACCACACCAAGCAGGTCCCCAGTGTCTCAGGCCATAGTACTATATGGGTTCTTTGCAAAGCTGTAGGGAAAAAGCTGCAGTCACCAGTCCCAGATCTCGAGTAAAGGGCTGGTTAATCACTACTACAGGAGCCTCCAACCCAATTTTCCCTTATCTGCTCATCTAGCCAAATGGTGAAAAATAATTATAGCATTGAATCAGCAGAAAAACTGACAGCATGCATAATCAGAGTAGATCAACTCCCCCAAGGAATGACAACGTGGACCCACCAGAAGATCCCCTTCATAAACAAATGGCTGAGATGTCAGAAATTGAATTCATAATTTGAATTGCAAATAAGATTAACAGAATGGAGGTAAAGTTGGAATTAGAAATTCAAGGAGCTTTTGAAAAGTTGTCTCAAGAATTCAATGAAGTCCAAGACAAAATCACCAATGATTTTGATACATTGAGGCAAGAATTTGCAGCCCTCAAAGATCTGAGAAATCCATTAATCCTTCAGTAACAAAATGGAGCAGGCAGAAGAAAGGATTTCAGACATTGAAGACAAAACTTTTGAACTCTCCCAAAAGTTCAAATAGGAAGAGAAGTGGAGAGCAAAAATGAATCATTCTCTCAGAGAGCTCTGGGATAATTTGAAGAAAACTAATATCACCTTATAGGAATTTCTGAAGGTGACAAGGTTGCTTCGAAAGGCCCAGATGCTCTGCTCCAAGAGATAATGGAGGAGAACGTCTAAAACATGGCAAGAGATTCTGAAATTCAGATAGCAGACAGTTTCAGAACCCCAGCACGATTCAACCCAAATAAAGCATCTCCCAGACACATTGTAATTAACTTTGCCAAAGTTAATATGAAGGAGAAAATTCTGAAAGCAGCCAGACGTAAGAAAACCATAACCTACAAGGGGAAGAATATTAGAATGACTACAGATCTCTCAGCTGAAACTTTTCAAGCTAGGAGAGAGTGGTCATTGACCTTTAACTTCCTAAAACAAGATAACTTTCAACACAGATTCTGTATCCAGTGAAACTGAGTTTCATTTATGATGGAGAAATTAAATACTTTAATAACATTCACATGTTGAAGAAATTTGCCATAACTAAACCAGCTCTCCAGGATATTCTCAGACCTATCCTCCACAATGACCAGCAGACATCTCTACCACCAAATTAACCTCACTCAGATATGTTTGATCAATTCCAACTTTCACAGTGGCAAAAGGATTAAAAAGGTCCACTGGATTTTTAAAAAACTCCATATTGAAAATACTACCAGGCTTGTCAATATTCTCAATTAATGTGAATGGCTTAAATTGTCCTCTAAAGAGGCACAGGTTGGCTGACTGGATACAAAAACTCAGGCCAGTTATCTGCTGCATACAAGAATCTCATCTTACCTAAATGTAGACTCAGGGTGAAGGGATGGTCATCTGTAATTCAGGCAAATGGAAATCAGAAAAAAGTGGTGTTGCAATTTTATTCACAGACACAATAGGTTTAAACCAATAAAAGTAAGACAAATAAGGATGTCACTTCATATTTGTTAAGGGTAACAATCAACATGATGAGATTTCAATTATTAACATTTATGCACCCAACCAGAATGGACCTCAATTTATAAGAGAGACCCTAAAAGACATCAGCAACTTGATTTCCTCCAGCACCATAATAATCAGAAATTTTAACATCCCTTTGGCAGTGTTGGATAGACCCTCCAATAAGAAACTCAGCAAAGAAATTTTAGACTTAAACTTAACCATTCAACAATTAGATTTAACAGAAATCTACAGAACATTTCATCTTAACTAAACTGAATACACATTCTTCTCATCAGCCCATGGAACATTCTCCAAAATTGATCACATCTTAGGTCACAAGTCTAACCTCAGCAAATTTTAAAAAATAGAAATTATTCCTTACATCTTCTCCGAACATCATGGAATAAAAGCTGAACTCAGTAACAACAGGAATCTACATATTCATACAAAAACATGGAAACTAAATAACTTTATGCTGAACAATAGCTGGGTCATAGATGAGATTAAGATGGAAATTACCAAATTTTTGGAACAAAATGATAATGAAGACATGCCAGAACCTCTGGGATACCATAAAGGCAGTCCTAAGAGGGAAATTTATAGCACTGCAAGCCTTCCTCAGAAGAAAAGAAAGAGAGGAATTTAACAACTTAATGGGATATCTCAAGCAACTGAAAAAAGGAAGAACATTCCAATCCCAAACACAGCAGAAGAAAAAAAAAAAAAATTAGAGTAGAATTAAATGAAATTGAAAACAAAAGATCAATAAATCAAAAAGTTGTTTTTTTAAAAAGGTCAATAAAATAGATAAACCTTCAGCTAATCTAACCAGGAATAAAAGAGTAAAATCTCTAATTTCATCAATCATAAATGACAAAGACAAAACAACAGAGTTCTCAGAAATTCAAAAAAATTATTAATGGATATTACAAGAAACTATATTCTCAGAAATGTGAAAATATGAAGGAAATAGACCAATACTTGGAAGCATGCCACCTTCCTAAACTTAGCCAGAATGAAGTGGAAATGTTGAACAGGTCTACATCAAGTTCTGAAATAGCATCAACTATGCAAAATCTTCCTAAAAAGAAAAGCCCAGGGCAAGATGGCTTCACATCAGAATTATACCAAACCTTTAAAGAGGAACTAGTACCTATATTACTTAACCTTATGCAAAATATAGAACAAGAAGGAATTCTACCTAACACATTCTATGAAGCAAACATCACCTTGATCCCCAAACCAGGAAAAGATCCAACAAGAAAAGAAAATTATAGACCAATATCCCTAATGAATATTGATGCAAAAATATTCAATAAGATCCTAGCAAACAGAATCCAGCAACATATCAAATAAATTATACGCCATGATCAAGTGGGTTTTATCCCAGAGTCTCG
>CAUYPK010151612.1:0-41035 GCA_963574355.1 Loris lydekkerianus
CAAGGCCTGGCCTGAAACTGCCTCTACCTAGATACAGCCAATGTGGTACCATGCTACTGGCCCGACCCTGTCACTCACCTCTTCCCCCGCCTTCTTTCCCTGCCCCTTCTCCACAATAAAAAATTAATAAATTCAAAAAAAAAAAAAGAATACTGAAAAATTTATGTTGACAAGTTCATGGAGTTAGCTGAGCTTTGAGCACCGTCATTCAGCTTTCTGTAGTGACCTCAGTAATGTATGTATCATCAGGTAGGGAGTGTCATAAGTTGGAATTCTTTTAAGATTCTAGCAAGGTTGCTATTGTTTGATTTTCAGACAACATTGAGTTAATAATTTCCTGTAGGAGAAATCAGTGACTACTTTTTTAAATGGTATATAAAATCTATCAAAAATTCTATTAACAAATATAATTTCTGCCTTTCTTTGTTCCTCTTCCTGAGATAAACAGTCAAATTAATAAAAAATGTTTATTAAGTAATTACCAAGTGCCAGGTACTATGATAAACAATGAACACAGAAATAATACTTAGCAAAACAAAGAATGCATATTGTTCTGGAGCTTTCAATTATTGTTCCTTATGCATGAATATGGAAGGTTTTTCATTTAAAAATGTGACGTTCCTGTGAAATTTACCCTGTAGAATACTGGACCATATTTTCCTATAGAAAATTGAAATATTATTTCAAAAGTGAGGTCTAAATAGTATAACAACCATTTTAGCATTTATTAGTATGTGCAAGTGCCCATCCCTTACATACATCATCATATTTAATATCACCCACAACCTAATGAAGTCAAAATTCTACCTCTATTTTATAGATGTTAAACTTAGAAAGGTTAATTATTTTATCCCAAGAATATAAAGCTAAGCCAAGATGAGATACAATAAGTCCAAGCCAATGCAATTAAATCCAGAATGTTTCTATCAATAGACCACCATTCTTTTATTTTAGAATTGTGAGAATTTAATGCTAACTTTTAAAAATTGGTTTGGAATCAATTTAACCACAACTTTGTTTAGCTGGGCATCTGAGCAAAACACATAACTTTTCTATGTTGAACATCTATAAAATGGGAATAACAATTTCTTTTCTTTCTTTCTTTTTTTTTTTTTTCTTTTTCTTTTTCTTTTCTTTTCTTCTTTTTTTTTGGTAGAGAGTCTCACTTCATCGCTCTCGGTAGAGTGCTATGGCGTCACAGCTCACAGCAACCTCCAACTCCTGAGCTTACGTGATTCTGTTGCCTCAGCCTCCCAAGTAGCTGGGATGACAGGCACCCGTCACAATGCCTGGCTATTTTTTTGTTGTAGTTTGGCCAGGGCCGGGTTCGAACCCACCACCCTCCATACATGGGCCAGTGCCCTACCCACTGAGCCACAGACACCACCCGGGAATAAAAGTTTCAACTTTACAGGCTTGTTGGCAAAATTACATCATTTTAGAAATTTAATTGACTTCACATATGATGTATTATACCATCTAGAGACTAATGTTTTGCCTATTTTAAATCCTTGTTTCAAGTATGTTTATGAGTGTATATATATATATATATATATATATATATATATTCTGGGAAGGGTTGTGTACTTTTTATTTCAAAGATGCAAGTTTTTGTTATGTCATACTAAGATTTATATAAAAGTTAGTATGTTTTGAAAGATAGTTTTCAAATGGATTGTTGATATTGGACATATTTACTGGTTTTGATAAAGTTCTTTGAGTTGAATGGTTATAATAGTGCCTTACTATTCCTTGAAGAAATATGAGGGAAAATATTTCCATTACATTTTAAGCAAACATTTATTTCAAGTAACAAATTTTAAGCTTTGGTATTTCCAAATACGTATTTTTTAATGCTTTTCTTACTCTTTGGTCAATTTCTTTACTTCTCTGAAACTCACTTTTCTATAAAATGAGAATAGCACTATATGGTCTGCCATGAAACTGAAATAGCTATTTAAATGTATGACAAAATAATGCCTTACACTTACATGCCACTCAATATATATTTCCATTCTCTTTTTACAGAAGCCAAAAATAAGACTCACTGTTCATGATTCTCTTAAATTCATTGGTCTATTTCCAACCATTAGCCACTCCCACATGAGGTTTCAGTCTGGGGTAATAAAAGTCCATCTGACCATCCCCCCTACCCTGTGTTCCTCTGTCTAAATAGTTTTCCTCCATTGTCCTAAGAAATATCTTTATTTACTTCCTGTGTATATGGGTCTTTCTTATTTGATATACTGACTTTTCTTGGCCTGTGACTTATGTTAAATTCAATGTTTTCAAAGTAGTATCTTAATTATATTTCTTTCTAATATAGATAATTGAAGAATATTTAAAATATTTAAAATGTAAAATATAAAAAATTCAGAAATCTTCCCTAGGGATATTTATAATCAATATTATATGCACAGAGTTCTCACCCTTTCTCAATAAATATATTATCATTTGGCCAAATAATTTTATATAGATCATATTATAGTATAGTACCCATATTTGGGGCAATTATTTCATCTCACAGTCAGTCTTAAGAGACCTTGTGGCTAATTAATATGAACAGACATCTCTTTTTAAAAATGTACTATATTCCAGTGCATAAAGGGCAATAATTTATTTTACTAATCCTGTACTGGTATGATACATTTATATAAAATATATTTTTATAAGTTGCACGTTAGAATTTATCTGCTTTTAACTTATTTTCTTGGTCACCTAACTTGACATTAATGTAGTTGAATTGTTACATAACTACTTAGCTCTTTTTATATAAAAAATGCTACAAATAAAGGTATAAATAAAGCTTCAGAGCCATAAAATAAAAGTCATGGAACTATTAAACACCTTTGAGCCTATATTTTACCCTCAAAATCTAGGGATATGGGAATAAGTAGAAGATAATCATGAAATGATAATATAAATGTCTTTTATCCATTCTTTCATATCCATGACCTTGAAAATTTTAAAACATTTTCATTTGTTGAAATGTAAGAGGATTTCTAGTAAAATCTTTCCAAGATAAAGGCATTTATGTCCTGATGTATCTGCCTAAAATGAGAAAAATCAACAGATGAAATAAATTATAGACTATATAGTGGTTTCACCTCAATGAGACTAGCCCACATTACAAAATCTCAAGCAGGGATTGGTGGTATTGTGGATGTGAAGAGAAGGGAACACTTTTACATCTGGTAAGATTGCAAACTAATACAGACTCTTTGGAAAGAAGTATGGAGAATCCTGAAGAAACTAAAAGTGGGCCTTCCATTTGATCCTACAGTCTCATTACTAGGTATCTACCCAAAAGAAAATAGTCATGTCGTTTTACCATAAAGCATATACTGTCTAATGTTTATAGCAGCCCAATTTACAAATGCAAAAATGAGGTGAAAACTCATGTGTCCTGCAACCTATGAATGGATTAATAAAATAAACTATGATATATGTATACCATGGAATACTATTCAGCTATAAAAAAGATAGAGATTGTGTATCTTCAATAACAACCTAGACATATTTGGTGAACATACTCTCCTAAGTAAAGTATAATGGGAATGAAAAAAAGCACTACATGTGCTCAATACTAAGTTGAAACTAGTAGATTAACAACTACATGCTCACTTGAGAGAAAAACTCAATTAAATTCAAGAAGCAGGGAGTGGGAAGAGTCCTTCACAAGTTTCCAACCAAAGGGAACAACACATGGTTATATGGCACATTTCCTGGGTGAAGGAAACAACTACAATTCAAACCTTACCTTACAAATGCAAACAAAGTAACCTAATTGTTTGTATCCTCATATTAATCTGAAATTTAAAAAAAGAAATGAAAAGGAAATATTGCAATTGATAATACAGAAATGCAAAATATCATCTGTGAATGTGCTGAAAACCTCTATGCAAACTAGATAATCTAGAGAAATGAATAAATTCTTAGAAACACACAATCTCTCAAACCTGAATCAGTAAGAAACAGAGATTCTTAACATGCCAATAATTAGCAATGGAATGAAAGCAGTAATTAAGAGAAAAATCTTCCAACAATAACAAAACAGGCCCAGGCCAGACAAATATATTGCCAAATTCTGCAAAATCTACAAATAACTGTTATCTTACCTATAGAAGTTATTCCATAACATCAAGAAGGAAGGATTCCTCCTGAACTCATTCTATGAAACCAGTATTACTTTGATACTAATGACAAAAAATTATAAAACAACAGACCAATATGCCTTATGAATTCAGTTGTATAAATCATCAAAAAATGCTAAAAAAAAAAAAAAAAAACAAAAAAAAAAACAAATTAAAGAGCATATCAAAAAGATAATCCACCATGATTAAGTGGGTTTCATTTTAGGGACGCAAGGATGGCTTAACATATACAAATCAATAAACATAGTTCACATATAAACAAAAGCAAAAACTACATGATCATCTTCATAGATTCAAAAAATGGATTTAATAAAATCCAACACCCTTTCTTGATTAAAATCTTCAACAATGTAGGTATAGAAAGAACATACCTCAAAATTTTAAAAGCCACATATGATAAGCCCATAGACAACATCACACTAGATGGGGAAACATTAAAGTATTCCCCCTACTCACTGGAACAAGATAAGAGTACTAACTATCACCCTTTCTATTCAACATAGAGCTGGAAGTCCTAGCCAGAGCAATCATGTAAGAGAAAGAAATAAAGGATATTCACATTGAGAAAGAGGAGGTCAAATTATTCCTTTTTGTTGATGATATATGATCGTGTATCTAGAAAACTTTTAGTGCTCCAGCAATTCCTTAGCTACAAAATCAATCAATTCAGCAATGCCTCAGGTACAAAAATCAGTACACAAAAATCAGTACCATTTCTAGGTACTAATACCAGTCAAACTCAAGAGTCAAATTAAGGACTCAAGTAAAATTAAATACTTAGGAATGTATTTAACCAAGGAGGTAAATAATCTCTGTAAGAAGAACTACAAAACACTAATTAAAGTAATGATAGATGACAAAAACAAATGGAAAAACCACCCTTGCTCATAGATTGCTAGAATCGACATTGTTAAAATGCCTATACTGCCCAAAGTGACTTACAGATTCAATGTAGTCACCATCAAAATACCATTGTCATATTTGACAGATCTAGAAAAAAAAAAAAAAAAATCCTAAGCCACACTTGGAATGAATAAAGAGCCCTCATGGTCAAATAATCTTAAGTCAAAAGAACAAATCTGGAGGTCAGTTTACCACACTTCAAAATATACTACAAAACTATAGTATCCAAAACAGCATGATACTGGCACAAAAGTTGATACATAAACCAAGGGAACAGAACAGAGAAGCCAGAAATAAAACTATCTACCTACAACCAAATGATCTTTGACAAAGCAGACAACAACGTAACACTGGAAGAAAGAAGCCCTTTTTAATTAATCCTGCTGGAAAAATTGGATAGCCACATGCAGAAGAATGAAAGAGGGATCCCTCTCTCTCTCACCACATACAAAATCAATTTAAGGTGGATTATAGGCTTAAATGTAAGGCATGAAACCATACAAATTCTAGAAGAAAATATATGAAAAATTATTTTAGACTTCAGCCTGGGCAAAGATTATATGGCTAAAACCTGAAGGCAAAAATAGCAACAACAAAATGAATAAACAGAACTTAATTAAAAACCTTCTACATGACAAAAAATAATAATAACCATAATCAGCAGAATAGAGAACCTATGGCACGAGGGAAAATATTTACAACTATATGTCTGATAAAGGGCTACTCTCCAGAATCTACAAAGAACTCAAACAAATCAGCAAATGTGTTTTGAAAGCAGAAAGACAAATTGGTCAACAACATATGAAAAAATGCTTGACATCACCAATTATCAGACAAATGCAAATTAAAACTACAATAAGGTACTACCCCTATCAGAAGGGCCATTTTAATAAGTGGAAAAATAAAAATAAAATAACCTTGTGTTGATGCAGACAGAGAGGAAGCTTAGATACTGTTGGTGAGACTGCAAATTGGCATAACATGTATGGAAAACAGCATAGAATCTCTCAATGAAATACATACAGACCTACCATTCAGTCTAGAAATCTCACTTCTGGTTATCTACCATAAGTAAATAAAGTCATTTTATCAAAAATACACATGCACTTGAATATTTGTCACAGCACAATTCACAATTTCTACGATGTAGAATCATCCTAAACAGCCTTCCATTCAGAAGTAAAGAAAATGTGAGGTGTGTATGTGTGTGTGTACAGACATATATACATACCATGGAGTACTATCAGCCATAAAAAGGAATGAAATAATACCATTTGCAGCAACATGGAAGAAACTGGAGACCATAATTCTATGCGAAGTATTTCAGGAATAGAACACCAAACATCATATGTTTTCACTAATAAGTGGGAAGCAATAGATAGGTATATATGGGGACAAAGTCATATAACAGACATGAGAAACCAAGGACAGGGGAGGGTAGGAAGTTGGGTGTGGAAGAAAAACTTACCTATCAAGTGTGACAGGTACCAAAAGATATCGATGTGGCAAAAACACTTGTACCCCCTTAATTTTTTTTAAGACAAAGCCTCAATGTGTCGAGTGCTGGGGCATCATAGCTCACAGCAACCTCAAACTCTTGGGTTCAAGTGATTCTCTTGCCTCAGTCTCCCAAGTGGCTGGGACTACAGGTGCCTGCCACAACACCCAGCTATTTTTAGAAACAGTGTCTTACTCTTGCTCAGGCTGGTCTCAAACTCTTGAGCTCAGGCGATCCACCCCCTTGGCCTCCCAGAGTGCTAATATTTCAGGCATGAGCCACTTCACCTAACCCCCACTTAATATTTTGAAAGAATAAAAACAACATGTAGTGGTTAACATCCTGGTCTCCAGAGTCAGACTGCCAAGTTCAGATTCCGAATGTATTCTTTACCAGTTGTGTGATCCGGAGCAAGTTTCCTAATCTCTTTGTAGCTAATTTCCTCATTTGTAAGATGATATTGACTATGTTGATTATGTTATTACATCTTATGGTCAAAGCCCAGAACAGTGCCTGGCCCTGAAAGCATTCAGTGCATGTTAGTTAGTATCATTTTGGAGGAAAATGATACTTGGAAAGCAAGCAAAAACAAGAGCCAGAGTGGTGCCTGTGGTTCAAAGGAGTAGGGCGCCAGCCCCATATGCTGGAGGTGGCAGGTTCAAACCCAGACCCTGCCAAAAACTGCAAAAAAACCCCCAAACAACCAAACAAAAAAAACCCCATATTCTTTGAAGAAGGATTGCAAGTCTAGTGAAAAATAGGTAGGGTTGGTAGTAATATAAATTCAAAAGAAGATATATATAATTAAAATCTCGCCAAGCTCTTTAAAACATATTTCATAGTCTGAGAGTCCCATCCAATGATCTCTCGCTTTGCATGGTAGTCAGGTAGGAAGCCTTCCTGACTCCTGTTTGCAACATGGAAGTGGAAGATATGGATGACTGAGGCAATGGGCAGGTTGACAATATGTGAAAGAGTCTGAGAAAAGCACAGGGCAAGCAGCTCTACAGCTTCTAATTTTGATTAGAAGAAGTCAAGTTCTTGCCAAATCACCACATCAAACACTGCTTTTCTTCCCTGGGTCTCAGTGCTTTCCTGCCAACCTGGAAAGGTCTGAGCCTGCACACAGATGTTAGGTAGAAAAGAGATAGGAAACTACCAGTGGAAACAAGCTGTGGTCCAACCCAGCTCTTTTTCCTGCCTTACCTTTCCCTCATACCATCTTTTAACAAATACGTGTAGCTGGCTAAGAAAAAAAGCCTCCCCTTCAAAGGAGAGTAATAACCAGAAAGAAATTAACATAAGATCTATGCAAAAGTAAGAAAGGAAGAAGAATGCTAGACTCCTAAACCCATAGATGTTGCATGGATGAAGAGGAAAATTTATTTTCTTTGTTATCTAAGGTTACAACTTTAAGAACTAGGAAATAAAGCTGGGTGCTGTGTCTCACGCCTGTAATCCTAGCACTGTGGGAAGCGAAGGTAGGTGGATTGCTTGAGTTCACAGGTTTGAGACCAGCCTGAGCCAGAGTGAAACCTTGTCTCTAAAAAATAATCAGGTGTTGTGGTGGGTGCCTGTAGTCTCAGCTACTTGGGAGGCTGAGGCAAGAGAATCACTGCAGCCCAAGAGTTTGAGATTGCTCTGAACTATGATGCCACAGCACTCTACCAAGAGCAACAAAGTGAAACAAACAAAAAAAGTCAGAAAAAAAGAACAAAAAGTTCAAAGTTAGTAGAAGGAAAGAAATATGAAATATAAGAACAGAAATAAATAAAATGGAGACTAGAAAAACAACAGAAGAACTCAATGAAACTAAGAGTTGGATTTTTTTAAAAGGTATACAAAATCAACCAATTCTTAGTGAGACTAACTAGGAAAAAAGACTTTTAAAAAGTTACAAAAATGAAAGAATAGACATTACAACTGATACCACAGAAATACAAAGTGTTTCTTATGAAACACTGTGAACAATTAAATGCCAAGAAAGTAGATAATCTAGAAGAAATAGATTAATTCCTAGGCACATAATACCTACCAAGACTGGATCAAAAGAAAACTAAAATGTGAATGGACTGATAATGAGTAAAGACTGAATCAGTAATAAAAAGGAAAAGCTTAAGACCACATGGCTTCACTGCTGAATTCTTTCAAACATTTAAAAGAACTACTAGTGCCAATCCTTCTCAGACTCTTCCAAAAAATCAAAGAGGAGATAATACTTCCAAGTCATTTCCTAAGGCTGATATTACTTTGATACCAAAGCCAGACAGGGACAAAAAAGAAAATTGCAGGGCAATATCTCTGATTTATATGAATGCAACAATTCACCATTTGAAATTTTTTCCTTTGAAACTTAGACATGAAATAAGGATGCCCACTCTCACCATTTCTGTTCAACATAGTACTAGAAGTTTTTGCTCTTACCCAGAATAAGGAGGCCAGAGAGAAAAATAAAAGGCATCATAATAAGAAAGAAGTGAAATTGTCTGTATTTGCTAACAACATGATCTTATGTGGAAAGAATTCTAAAACTACAAAAAAAAAAAAAAAACTGACAGCATGGATGAATGAATTTAGTAAAATGTCAGAATCCAAAATAATTATACCAAAATTAGTAGCATTTCTATATATAATGAACAATCTGAAAAGAAACTAAGAAAACAATTCCCTTAATAATAACATTTTACATATATATATATATAAAATCAACCATTCAACCACAGAGGTAAAAGACGTATTGAGCAATGAAACAGGATAGAAAGAGCAGAAATGAAGCACATGATCTTTGTTTAAGGTGATGATAAGCTAGTATATGATGCCCCATGATCATATCAATATACACAGCTATGATTTAATAAAAAAAAAAAAAATAAGGTGATGATAACAAAAAATGAAGAAAGGATACTCTCTTTGATAAATGGCATTGATGAAACTTGGTATCTACATGCAGAAGAAATGACTTTTTAGACAGGATCCCAAAAGCACTGGCCACAAAAAAAAAAAAAAAAAAAAAAAAATAGATAAAATGGGATGACACAAACTAAAAAGGTCCTGGATATCAAAGGAAACAATTAATAAAATGAGAATGCAACCCCGAGATTGGGAAAAAATATTTGCACATTATAAATTAGAAAAGAGGTTAATGCCCAAAATACATAAGGATTTAAATTCAATAAGCAAGAAAATAACCCAGTTTAAAAATGGGCAATGTACCTGAATGGTTAATTCTCAAAAGAAGTTATACAAATGGCTTACATGTGCATAAGAAAATGTTCCTCCAGTTCACTAATGCTGAGAGAAATGCAAATTAAAACCACAATGAGCTATCATCTCATACTTGTTAGAATGGCTTTTATCAAAAGGATGGAAGATAAAAGTTAGGTTTCTGAGAAAATGGAATTCTTTTTTATCCTAGGTGGGAATGTAAATTAGTTCAGTCATTATGAAAAACAGCATGGAGACTCTTTAAAACACTAGAAATAGAACTAGCATATGAATCAGTAATCTCACTTCTGCATAAATATCCAAAGGAACTCAAGTCAGTATTTCAAAGGATATCTGCACTCCCGTGTTCATTGCGCCAAGGTATGGAATCAACATAAGTATCCATCCATGGGTGAATGGATAAATAGTAGACACACACAATGGAATACTGTTCAGCCTTAAAGAGAATACTGTCATTTGCAACATTAATGAATGAACCTGGAGGACATTATGCTAAGTGAAAGAAACCAGGAACAGAGAGACAAATACTGCATGATCTCACATGTGTGTGGAATCTAAAACAGTTGGACTTATAAAACTAAAGAATAAATAGTTGGTTATAAGAGGTTGGGAGTAGGGAGAAAATAGGTAGTTGATTAAAGGTTATGAAGTTTCAAATAGGAGGAATAAATTTTGAGATCTATTGCACAGCTGGGTGAACATAAGCAGTAATATATTGTATATTTTCAAGTAAGTAAATTTCCAATGTGTCAATATAAAAAATTATAGATAAGCAAATGATACATATATTACATTAATCATTTCACATTGTATACATATATTAGAAAACACATTGTAACCCATAAATATATACAATTATTGTAATCTACCAATCAAAAATATGGATTTAGTATAAACACTGTGGCTCACACTTGTAATCCTAGCGTGTTGAAGGGTGAGGAGGTGGGAGGATTGTTTGAGGCTAGCAGTTTGAGACCAGCCTGAGCAAGAGAGCAAGACTTCATTTCTATAAAAAACAGAAAAAGCCAGCCACAGTGGTATGCACCTGTAGTTCTAGGTACTTGAAAAACTGAAGCAGGAGGGTTAATTGAGCCCAGGAATTTGAGGTTGTAGTGAGTTCTGATGACACCACTACACTCTCTTGTCCAGGTAACAAAGTGAGACGCTGTCTCAACAAAAAAATAACCAGTTTAGAAAATTAAAACTTATGCCTGAAATTAATTAATGAGAAGACAGAAAAGAAACAAAACTCATTTATTTAAAATGTTAAGGTGTAATCTACTAGGTAGTATGACATCTTAAAGGAGACACAGAGCAAACATACATACATCAAAAATATAAAATACATCAAGAATATAAAAAAAATATATTTTATTGTGGCAGCATTCCATTTTCAGGGACTAATTTCTAAAGAGCAGTAAACTGACATAATGAAACAGCTAAAAGTACAATGGCCCTAATAAAAGCCATTGTTTAAGTTTATATTTCTTTCACATAATACTCCAAAATTGTTGAATGGTCTGTAGGCGAGTAGGAAGTAGATGTCTTAAAACCAAAAAGAAATCCATGGAAATGATTCCTTTCATAATAGTGTTCTACCACTTCTCATGATGTTTTCTTCAATGAATCACCAGCACCAGGTCCATGTTCCAGTAGATAAGTGGGGGAAATAATATCAATGTAGCTCCATTTCCACTTTCTAATATACATGCCATCTTTACTCTTTTTAATTATTACATTAGTAGTGTATTCATATGTTAACATATTTGATGAACACTTTTTAAAAGCATTTAGATACTTTCAGGATGTCAGTAATTGCTATACCAATCTTAACAAAAAATAAATATATGACCTCTTGAGAAGATCATATATAATTCTTCTACTTAATCTTTTTAGGTGGTAAGTTCTATGTCTTTAGTTTACTTAACTGAGCTAAGTAACGCCCAAGCAGCTGATAAACATTATTTCTGGATACATTTGTGAGGGTTTTTCCAGAAGAAATTAGCATTTGAATCAGTAGCCTTAGTAAAGAAGAATAGCTTAACCAATGTGGTTAGGAATCAAGCCAATTTATTGAGGACCCAAATAGAACAAAAAAGTAGAGAAAGGGTGAATCCGCATCCTCTCCATTTGAGTGGGGACAGTTAGCATCTATTACCCTAGTATGTTGGTGCTCCTGGTTTTTGGGACTTCAGACTCAGTCTGGGACCATCACATTATACATGTGCATGACTAATACATATACTTTAAAGAAACATTACTTAAACAAGATGTACTTTTTTCATAATTGTCATGAATCTATTTGGTAATATTTTACGTCAAATGTATACCTGTATCAATAAATAACATTGGCCTATTTCTTTGCTTAAAGAGTCTCTTTTTCATTTTTTCGCATCAATGTTAAAGAACTTTTGTAAAATGAAGCTATTAGATTTTCTTCCTTCATACTTTTTCTTAATAGCTTATTTACAATAGAAGATATTGGTTGCTTAAGGATATGATAGACTATGTCCTTTCAAATATCTGGAATTTGTGATGGTGTGAGCTAGGACAGAAGGACTTGAAAACTTTTTGAGTTGGTATTTAGTCACTTTGCTAATTTTCCTTTTTACCATTTGTGTGAAAACTGTCCAATTACACTTGAATCTATACTCCAAAATGTATCAAATCTGAACTTTTTTTTTTTTTTGAGACAGTCTCTGTCATTCTGGGTAGAGAGCTGTGGCATCAGCCTTGCTCACTGCATTCTCAAACTCTTAGGCTCAAGTGATCCTCTTGCCTCAGCATTCCAAATAGCTGGTACTACAGGCTCTTGCCTGGTTAATGTTTCTATTTTTAGTTAGATGGGTTCTTGCTTTTGCTCAGGCTGGTCTTGAAATCCTGAGTTCAAGCAATCCACCTGCTTCAGTGTCCCAGAGAACTAGGATTATAGGCATGAGCCACTGCATTTGGCCAAATCAATCCTATCTTGAACACAATAAAAAGTGACCCATGTAAATATAACTGTTTCTCATGCAGACAATTGCAATGACCATTTAATGGTTTCTCTGTTTCTACTTTTTTCTACATTCACATTGTTTTTAGCCAAAAGTCTGAGTGATCTTTCCAAAATGTAGAACAGATTGTGTTATACTGGTAAGTTTAAGCTCTCTAGTTGGCCTTTGAATAGCTCAAGAATGATATGTGATATTTGCCTTTCTAACTGGGATTCATGGATATAAGAATTAATTTCTTGATATTTATACCAGTGATAGTTTTTCAGAATACCTAATGATGTTCTTTCCAAGGGTATAAGTACTGTTTTTCTTTTGATATCTCTTCCAGAAGATTAGATTTTAGTTCACACCACAAGAGTTGATTAGTGGGATGTTGAAGACAATTTGCCCTTCTCTGCTGATATGTTCTGTATGAGCTCCTTACTATCTGATCATGTCACTTTGACATGGATACAACATTAAGCCAGGAAAGTTCTAGCATTTTGCAAAATTTGGCTCAATATAATATGAGAATTCCATCTGCCTGAAGATTAAGGATAATACAGATGGGGAAACAGCAAACATTTTTGGCAGAGTCAGATAATAAATATTGCCAGTTTGTGGACCTTCCATCTCTCCTATAACTACTCAACTCTGCTGATGTAAGATGTGTGATTTTCCAATAAATTTTTCTTTTCTTTTTTTTTTTTTTTAACAAAAATTCTGGCAGACCAGGTTTGTCCTGGAGGCCATTGTTTTCCAATCCCAGGCATAGACAGTTGAGCATAAGTGTAGTTCTTTGTAGAATTACTTGACAGTGACTCTAAATGTTAGATGAGGATTTCCATAACGGAAAACATTTTCTGTTCACAGAGATGTAGCTGTGAATAGAAAAGACTTGACCTATCTTTAAATTAAGCAAGCAACACTGAGCACACATTCCTATTTCATGAAAGTGATTGGTAGTAAGGAATTCATTTGAAAGCATTTACAAAGGTCCTGTAGTTTTGTGTGTGTGTGTGTGTGTGGGGGGGGTTGTTTTGTTTTGTTTATTTTTGTTTTGTTTTTTGCAGTTTTTGGCCGGGGCTGGGTTTGAACTAGCTACCTCTGGTATATGGGGCTGGCGCCCTACTCCTTGAGCCACAGGCACCACCAAAGGTCCTGTAGTTTTAATGTCTTTCCACATCCACCATTTACAGTTATATTAGAATTATGCTAGTAGCAGGTGAGACATGCATAAAAGACATACTCCATTATCTTATTTTAAAACTTACCTGCCAATGTTGTTTTAGAACACTGACCAATTTGTTCTTGCTGTGGTTGAAAGATCTCACATAACAATTTTAGCAAGGTTCCCTCTGACATCTTATACAACAATCAAACCATCCTAAGAATGAGGGGTTATTTTTGTATCCAGATCATCACCAACATACCTCTCTAATATTGAGACCAAATTATGGCATTCTGTAAGGATATTTTTCAACTCCACTGGTGATGTGGTTTGGTGGGATGTCACAAAACCTTTCATAAAGACAATCTGTCTTGGTGTAACAATGAGCTAAGGTGTTTCTCTTAGCATCTATGCTCTTTTATTTTTACTTTTTTGAGACAGAATCTCATTTTGTTACCCCCAATAGAATGCCATGCTGTCATAAACTACAGCAACCGCAAACTCTTGGGTTAAAGTGATCCTCTTACCCAAGCCTCTGAAGTAGCTAGGGCTACAGGTGCCCACCACAATGCCTACCTTTTTCTTTCTTTTTTTTTTTTTTAAACAGAGAGAGTTTCACTCTTGCTCAAGCTGATCTTAAACTCCCAAGCTCAAGCAATCCACCCACCTCAGCCTCCCAGAGTGTTAGAATTACAGGCAAGTGCCATTGCACTGGCATCTAGTCTCTTTTAGGTGCCTTTGTAATAGGCATCTAGACATCTTAATATTGTTCCATATTAGGATGTCTAGAAGTTTCTTGACCTGTCCAACACATTAAGATTCTTTCTGAGACTGACAAGATTATTTCCAAAGCATCTCAATATGGAGGACACTCAGACACATATAGATACTCTATTTATAAATTAAGATGCTTTTTCTAACCACTTGGTGACTTCTACTGAAGGCGATAAACATTGTTATTTGGGCTGATTTATTTCTCATTGTGGGATCATGTTCTAAGTATAAAATCTTTAATGATTTTCCATTTCTGTATTTTATGATCTTTCAGTATTTCAAGGACACATTTTGGGAGGTGAAGGTGGATCACTTGAGCTTAGGAGCTCAAGACCAGCCCGAGCAAGAGCAAGACCGTCTCTACTGAAAATACAAAAAGCGGTGGACCAAGATGTGACTAGAAACATCTCCTTACTAGCCACTTGCAGCGAAGCAGGGGAAATGAAACTCCAGCCAGTGGAGAGGGGGTACCTACCCAGGGACATCACTGCAGGTGTACAGTGAAGCGGTGGTGGAATCCAGGAGCTAGCAAAGAGGTCTGGAGTTAAGAAAATCCAGCACAGAAGGCAAGTGCTTAGGAATGGGTGGGGGCCATCTGGCCAGCCCACCTGCAGAAGATTGGGGATAGAAAAAGGTTGTCTTGCAGTTTTTTGAGCCTGGGCTAAACTACTCATTGGAATTGCCTTGGAAAACTTAAATGAGTGGACTTGAACAGTGTCCAGTGGCCAGGACTGAATATTGTGGGATGTGGGGCGCCACCATTGTGGGAAGGCAGAGTGGGAGAAATGATCCACAGGGTCTTAATGCATAGCCAGCCATGGCACACCAGCTGAGCTCAGGCATTCATCCTTGGAGTAAACTGAGTGGCCCCATATCCCCGGGAAGTCCACTTTGTTGTTGGGGGATACTATTTGACATGCCTCTTAAGGGATCTGGTGAGAGTTTTAAGACCCTAATCCCACAGGAACTGAATGCTAATGAAGTAATCAGGCCCTGTTGAGGGCAAGTAAATCAGGAAGATAGGACCTTATCTCCCTGGGCAACTAGAGAGTAAATTCCGACACTCATTTTTCACAGCAAAATCAGCATTTGTCCTCCATCTCCTAACACTATAGGGCCACCTGGTGTCTAGGCAATATATTGCTGTGTATATATTTCTTTCATTTCTGATAATTTCACAATTTTTTCCTTTTTTTTTTTTTTTTTTCTATTTGTATTATTGTGGTTGTTGATGTTTTGGGTTGGGGGGGTTGGTTGAATTTTTAATTTTTAATTTTTACTTTCTTCAATAGCCAGGGCTCCTCCATTTTTATTATAGATTTTAGTCCCTTTTATTCCTTATTTTTTATTTCTCTCTTTTTTTTGGTAGAGATTTTTCCACATTTCTCATCTTTCCCACATAAATTTCTCATACAACAGCTAAGACATACTTTCTTTCTTTATACAGTTGTATTTTTTATTTTCCTTACATATTATTTTTCTTTTCTCTGAGTTGTAGGGGTTCAGGGAATTGGTCTGACTGGTAGATCACAGCTACCAGTCTACCTCAAGGGTGTCATGATCTTACAGTCTAGGGTGTCCTTCTAGCTTTGATCTTTGGAAAGAAAGTATTGATAGGTCTCCACTGAGACATACTTAAGTTTTTATTTTTCTTTCTCTTTCTATATTTAGTGGAGGTGCAGTCTTTCATTTTCCCAGGCCTGCAAGGAGCTCTTGACATCAAGGCATGCACCCACCCCAGCTTTCCAACATGCTAGAGTTGTGGGTGTGGCCATAGCACCCTGCTAAACATGACCATTTTCCTGTTACTCTCTTTCTCTTCCTGTCTTTCTTCTCTCCCTTTCTTCAATTATTTTATTTCAATCTCTTTTTTTTTTTCTACTTCTTTTCATTCACCCCTTTCACTCTTTACCCTTCTCTTTCTTTTGGCCTTGTACCAAAGGGCAACTTCAATACCTAAGCTCTGAGACAGGGTAATTAAAAGTGATAGAGGTAGTGAGAAGGAAAAAGTAGAGAAAGGAAGAAGAAGAAGAAGAAGAAGAAGAAGAAGAAGAAGAAGAAGAAGAAGAAACACATGAGGAAGAACCAACAGAAAAAAATCTGGCAACATGAAAAACCAAAATAGAGCAACCCCCCCTTCACAAAGGAACATCATGCATCTGCCACAGAGGATTCCACCTATAAAAGAATTAATGGAAAATACAGAAAGAGAATTTAAAATATGGATGGTAAAAACAATAAAGGGAATTGATGAGAAATTAGAAAAACAACTAAAAAATGGATGAAGGATATGAAGAATACAGAAAAGATATGGCAGAACTTTAGGAATTAAAGGAGTCAATTAGGGAACTTAAAGATAGAGTAGAAAGTATCAATAACAGATTAGACCATGGAAAAGAAAAAATCTCAGAGATAGAGGATGAAGCTCTTGAGCTAACCCAAGTAGTTAAAAACAGAGAAAAGAAGAGAGAAAAAGCAGAACATTCACTCAGATAATAATGGGACTTCATGAAGTATTCAAAAATATGAATCCCTGAAGGGTAAGAAGAACATCCTAAAGGAAAAGGTGCCCTGCTGCAGGATATCATTTATAAAAATTTCCCACAGTTCACTAAAGATTTCAAAACACTTCTTTTAGAGGGATATTGAATGCTGGATCATCTCAAAACAAATAGAGCATCTCCAAGACACCTTGTAATAAAACTGTTCAAAGACTACAGAAAAGAGAAAATTCTGCAAGCAGCCAGGAGTCAGTACCAATAGACCTTCACGGGAGATTCATTTGTATGACAGAGGACTTATCAGCTGAAACTTTCCAAGCCAGAAGAAAATGGTCATATATTTAAACCTTATTAAATAAAACAAATTTCATCCCAAAATTGATGGAGAAATCAAATTTTTACTGATAGGCAAACACTGTGGAAATTCACCACAACAAGACCAGCTTTATAGGAAATACCTAGACCAGGGGTCCTCAAACTTTTTAAACAGGGAGCCAGTTCACTGTCCCTCAGACCATTGGAGGGCCAGACTATAGTTAAAAAACAAACAAACAAACAAACAAAAAAACCAACTATGAACAAAATCCTATGCACACTGCACATATCTTATTTTGAAGTAATAAAAAAAGGGGGGGACTAATACAATTTACACTGTCTCATATGGCTTGTGGGCTTCAGTTTGAGGACCCCCAAGACCAATCTCCAAATTGACCACCACACTGAACCACCAGCAAAGTAAACACCCAAAAACTAAAGGGTAAAACCTAACTTCCACAATGGTGCAGAAAAATAAAACCAAGCAATGGTCTTTCAAAAAATAATATGAATAGCAGTCTACTAGACTTATCAATTTTCTGAATAAATGTTAATGGCTTGAATTACCCACTGAAGAGGCACAGTCTGGCCAATTGGATAGAAAAGCACAAGCCATCCATATGCACACAAGCCATCCATATACTGTCTCCAGGAAACACATCTAACCTAGAAGGACAAAACAAGACTCAGGATGAAGGGATGAAAAACAGGATGAAGGGATGTGAAGTCTCTAAAATTTGCATGTGACCTATGCACATGCTCCCTAATAGTCTGAATTACCTCTAGATTACTTTCAATACCAAACATAATGTAAGTACTATGTTGATGGTTATGCTGTATTCTTTAGGGAATAAGGATAAGGAAAACAACTGCACATGTTCAGTTCAGATGCAATTCTTTTCTGCATACTTTCAATTAGCAAATGGTTGAATCCACAAATGCAGCACCTATGGATAAGGAGGGACAACTGTATTTGACAATTAATAAATGTTTTAGTATTTTTCAAATCCAGTAGAATCCAGCTGAATGCTCCTAGATATGTTAACTTTATGTAGCTTTAAAAATCATTGACTAATAAAATTTAAAGAGATAAGAGTTTCTAGAAATATTTATCTTGTTTAATCATTGTTATTGACATTAAAGACTCAGAAATTTGAAGCTTTAACAAAATCCTACTTATCTTTATATCTCCTCCCAGCATTTTGATAGGAAGTTTTTGACCCTGTTATAGTACCTTATATAAAATTAAAAACTCTATGATGGCTTGGCATCTATAGCACAGTGGTTAGGGCGCTGGCCACATACTTCAAGACTGGAGGGTTCGAATCTGGCCCAGGCCTGCTAAACAGCAATGACAACTGCAACAACAACAACAAAAATAGACAGGTGTTGTGGTAGGTTCCTGTAGTCTCAGCTACTTAGGAGGCTGAGGCAAGAGAATTGCTTAAGCCCAATAGTTTGAGGTTGCTGTAGCTGTGACACTACAGCACTCTACCAAGGGAGACATAGTGAGACTATTTCTCAAAAAAAAAGAAAAAAAAGGTACAAATATTGTAAATAAAATAAAATTTAAATCCCATAAATTAAGTTACTAAGTTTCTGTTGCTGTATTATATAATTATCTAATTTCAAGTTATTTTTCACTTTTTGCCCTCATGCCAGAATCATTTCCAAATCATATAGCTTGGATTTCATGGTCATTTACAGTGTGGCTCCTAACTACTCCTTTAGTGACCCCACCCTAACTATTCTATTCTCTTACCAATATGCAAACATAATCTCTCACCCAACAAGAAACAAGATCTTTTTTGTTGAATATCCTATTCATAAGGTGAGCTAAGTAAGGAGCTTTCTTAGCTATGCTTGTTGGCAACTATATTTGCTAATAGCTTTTATATAATTAAATTTTTTTGTCTTTATTTTTAAAATATATCCTAGTATATCATGTCTATTTTGTTTCCTTTATGAATTAAAATGTATGTTCAAAAATCTATAATTATACCACATAAAATATACAAGGTGATATGTACTTAAGTATCCTTGAAACTCCTTCTTACAGCTAAATAAATATTTCAATCTTATATCATTTATCAATCTTTTCAGCCCTTTGAATCATTCTCATGGTTTTCTCTATACTCCTTCCAAGTTCCCCTCACATAGAAAATGGTGACGTATACTATAAAGTTGTTTATAGCATTTGTCAAGCATTCATTATAAAACGTGGTTTAATGAAGTGATGATGCAATCTACCCTCCTGTTTATGCATGAATATGTTTTGTTTACATTTTAACAGTGGCAGTTCATGACTGATTTGTAGCCACTAATGAGTCATTTTTTGACTAATTACATTAGATCTGTTTATGCTTTGAACGACAAAACTATAATGGATAGCTAAATTCTACAGTTAAAAAGCAGAAGTTAACCATTTGCATTCAGCCTAATAAATAGAAGTAATCAGATAACTATGCTATCTTTTGGGACAGTTTAGTACGGACTGACTTGTGAAAAATTCAGATCCACAAGATTTGCCATGTACTCAGGAGGTGGTAGCTTACTGAACTCCCTTCCCCCTTCTTGAATTTAACTGTGTTTTTCTCTTATGTGGGGCTATATTTTCCATCTACTCATTTCAAATTAGTATTGAGTACATAGCATGCTTGCTTTTTTTATTCTTGAGATACATCCGAAATAAAATATATATATATATATATATATATGTATACAAACAATAAAAATATTTAAAAAAATGAAAAACTATTAAACTAATAAATAAGTTCAGTAAAGTTGAATAATACTAGAAAAAAATTCAGATCCACAAATAAAAACAAGACAAACAAAAAAGTTCAGATCCACCAAAAACAAAAAACTACTATTTTTGCTTACCCACATTCACATTGGAAACTGAATGGCAAAATTTGTCTTTTATGATCAATTTAATTAAATTCTAATCACGTTTTCCATTAAATGAAATCATCTATAAAATGCCCTCTTTACAAAGACATCCATTTTTTACAATTAAAATGTCATATCTCAGATCATAATATTGTACTTATAATTTTCTGTTTGAGGAGCTATTACCACTTCTGCCGCCAATAAATTGTGTCTTTAGAATCTATATGAGCATTCCAAATTACTACTGAGACTGAGGGAGCCCCGTAGCTCAAGCAGATGGAACTTAGCTCTTCTATAGCCACAGTCTAGTTAGCAAAGTGGGGTGAATTTTCCCTTAACTAATGATCCTTTCTTCATTATGTTGTGCTATTTAGTGGCCATGACTCTAGATACCTGACTTTGTCTTAAGTTTCATCTTCTGAGAGATGATTTGGATTTTTTATTATCTCTTATAAGAATCACAGAGTTGGAAGATTTACATTGAGAAACCAGTTGGGCCGTGAATATATTTGATAATGACATGCATGTTATTTAATCATTCCACAGTGAACTGTTTTCCTTATTAATGGACCTGGGGGAATAAGAATACTTCCTCATCTTACAGAAGTATTGGGAGGGTATTTTTACAAAATAATATACACTCTTTCTTCCCTTTGTTTTTAGTTTAAATTTTATGTAAAACTAGAATGGTATTGTGATTTCTATCTTCGATAAGTGCCTTCTGGTTATTGTTTTCCAGAAACCCAGTTGCAGAAATCCATGTTAAGGTATAAAAGAACGGCAAACCAAAAAGAATATTAGAATCATTAGCTACCACATAGCCAGGCTCACTTGATAAGCTTAGACTTCTTCAAATATCAAGAACTTACAAAATATTATCATATTAAAATTAAATAAACCTGAGGCTACATCTTTATAACAGATTAAATGTTTAAATGTTTGCTATTGTTTTTATAATTTACAATTAACCTCAATATTTGAGTGGATGGAGTTTTATGTGATGAGATGACCATTGTGTATATATTACAGGTGGCAGTGTTTAAAGAACATTAATGTTCACCCTTCTTAACTCTTGACAACGTGGTATAAAATGGACTCTATCCCTGCCCAGACACAACCCCCTCCTGCCAATTCTCACAACCAAGATGCCTAGTTAGTATCTGTTCTCTGCTTCTTGATTCTTTTCAGAATCTCTATTTCATTGGAGATAGCACTGTGCCCATTCAAAAAATTATTAATACATTCTTCTGGCTTCCCTTGTTTATGAAGTTGGCCAGTGATACGTGAAAAGAAGATGTTGAGTGAACTTTAGGGAAAACTCTGTAAGAACTCTGGAACTGGTAGGGAACCCATTGCTTTTCTCCATTGCTTTTTCTTCCTTTCTGGACTATAGTAATCACAGTGGGAGGCCAGCTGCCATCTTGTGAGTCTGTGGTAAATGTGAGGATGGAAGCCACACCTTAAAGGTAATTGAGCAAAATGATATTGGGAAACAGGGTTCTGATAACTTTATGGAGGAGCCTCCATTATAGTTCATTTTACATGTTTGAGCCATTCTGAAATCAAGCTTAAGCTTTGCCTATAACCAGAAAACAGCATAAAACAACAATGACAAAAAGCATGCCACTATAGGTGTGTCTCTGCTAGTTACAATGCAACAAATGGGTCCATGATAGAAACATTAAGATGCTGGCCCCAGTGCAGGAGGTCATGACTATAATCCCAGCAGTTTGGAAGCCCAACCAGGTGAATCACATAAAGCCAGGAGTGAGAGACCCCATCTCTACCAAAAAAAAAAAAAAAAATATATATATATATATATATATATAGATAGATAGATAGATAGATAGATAGATAGATAGATAGAAAAATTAACCTGGCATGCTGGCGTGATCCTGTAGTCCCAGCTATTTAGTAGACTAAGAGGCAAAAGGATTATTTGAGTCTAGGAGTTTGATGTTACAAGGAGCTATGATGATGCCACTGCACTCCCTCTGCCTGGGCAACAGAGCTAGACCCTATTTCAGAGAAAAAAAATAAGTAAGTCAATCTATGTATTTTCACTATGACTATTATTCAGGCACTCACAGACCTTGATAACAGTTGCCATAAAATAATTTTCTTTCAAATCTTGAAATAGATTCACTTTAATGGCAAAGAAAAAAAAAATTTAATAAATGGTCCTTCTCCGAAGATTGAGTCTGTGAAATCTTAGAACAATGGACAAAGAATAACTAAGAGGCCTCCAGTCACTGTTAGGCCCATTGTTCCAGAAGACCAGCACTGTCGTAAGAGGCGTTATGACAGATGGTGATTAGGCATTACCTTTAGCTGTTTTCTCTGGCTTTACTTTTCTGACAGTTCTATCTTAATTAAACCCAAATTGGAATGAAAAGTAAGGAAATCTGCCATTTTAAACCCACTTTATATAAAAGTCAGCCAAAATCACAAATCAGCTCAAATTTGCTCATCTTTAACACAAAACACAATGCCACTGGAGAGTAATTGATTAAAAAAATTCTTCTACCTTTTAGATTTACGTTTAATTGAAGCCATCTTCTTTTTCAGGGATTAACAAGGCTTAGATGCAAAAGCATGTAGAGTTGTAAAACCCCGGGAAGTCACACAGAACAGAGGTATGGAGCAGAAGGGGAGAGAATTGCTAGCACACAGAACATGTGTTCATATGAAAATAATTGTCAGAAAAGGTACCATTTTAATCATGATACATTACATTTCTCTGATGATTAAGGATGATGTCTTAAGTTAAGGACCATTGTACAGTTAAGTATTTCCCTGTGCAAACAAAAACTACTTTGCTACATTACGACTTTGTTACCATACAATGCCTAGTTTCTCATCAGTTTTTCATCTTATGGCCTCAAAACAAATTGATAATTGTTACAAAATCTATATAATTATCAATAGTTGATCATTCCTCCCACTTTTTTTGCAGAATTCTCTGGCTTCTCCTTACTAAACCAAGCTAAATAATATCCTAAAATACAGTTACTATTTAAATGAAGAATAAATTCAATATTCTTTTTTCTTTAATTACCATATTTCAAAGTAAAGAGTTCATTTAGCAATTGTTCTAAATAGGGAGGTTTAATTTTTTTATTGAGTATCAGCATGAACCCAAATATTTTTATATATTATGTCTGAATCGTTTATAGCCATTCTTCATTGAAGCCCAAATTATCACAGATTTTACCAGAAGTCTCTTTAAGTTGACACCTATCCCAGGCCCGACCTTTTTAGGGAAAGCTAAGTCACAAATCAGTTGCAAAAACACTTAAAGATACCTTTACAATGTGCGATGAGGAGAATAGGTGAGATTCAGAATAGTGTTATTCATTTCCTCTGATTTTTGTTAAAAAGACTTTACTCATTCATTCATGTTAATATTTATCAAGATCTTTCTCTATTCCAAATGCTCCTCAAGGGGCAGCACCTGTGGCTCAAAGGAGTAGAGCACCAGCCCCACATGCCAGAGAAGGCGGGTTCAAACCCAGCCCCGGCCAAAAAAAAAAAACCTGCAAATGCTCCTCAACTTGTTGAGGACACAACTCAGCTCAGAACATAGATACTTTTCCATCCTTCGTATGCAGCTGTAGAGAAGGATTTTTTTTTTTTTTTTTGCAGTTTTTGGCCGGGGCCGGGTTTGAACCCACCACCTCCATTATATGGGGCCAGCTCCCTAATCCTTTGAGCCACAGGCGCTGCCCTGGGGAAGGATTCTTAATCAAGTAACTTCATTAGTAAATGTAAAATTGTCACTCTTATGGGTGCTTTGAAGGAAAGAATCATAGAATCTTTGGGGAATCATAGAATGGATTTGGGGAATCATTCTCTAGAAATGAAAGCATAAATCAGTCTTGAATAGATGGAGGTTGGGAGAAAGAGTGGGGTAATGCTACATGCAAAGATAAAATAACTAATTCTGGGCTCGGCACAGTGGCTCATACCTAATAATCCCAGCACTTTGGAAGCCCAAGGTGGGAGGATCACTTGAGGCCAGTGATTTTAGCTTACACTATCCTGATGCCCAGAGGACATGAAAGAGTGAAACAACCTGAATATATTGCAACTTTCATAATAGATAATTGTTAATAAGAATTTTAAGTTAATTATTAACATTAAGAATTTTAAGTTCTCGAGAATGTATCCGTTAATGAAAACATTGAGAACTCCTTTTCCTGTAGATGGGAATGAAGGTGGTTATAACAATGTCACTCAATTCCCTTTGAGTTATATGCATGTAGTGCTCTATAATAAAAAATTTAATAATCAAAAAAAAAAAAAAAAAGGGACTATGGCAATTATGAGGATGTTAAGACCAGCTTGAGCAACATACAGAAAAAAAAAAAAATGTCTTTAAAGGAGGAAAAAAAAAATTACTGAGCACGGTGGCACAAGACTGTAGTCCAAGCTACTTGGGAGGCTAAAGACAATCGGTCGAGCATTGAAGCTGCAGGGAGTTATGATGATGACACTGTACTCTAGCCAGGGCAACGGATCAAGATCCTGAACCAAAAATTTTATATATATACACATATATATATTTATGAATTAAAAATACATGAATTCATGGTAATGCACGATGAGAATATTTCAAAAAACAAAAGTCGGCAAAGGTACTGAAAATATCCATTGAACTTAGGAAGGTGGCCATAAGTAAGCAATGAGAAACCTTGCAAAAGTTATTTCAGATAATGCTATTTATTTATAGACAAATCAAAATCTCTGAAACTATACCCAATAGCCTTTAATAAAGGTTTACAGTAGAGAATCATGTTCAAAGTAGAAGAAGAGAACAAGTAAATTGTTTATTATTTTCCACAGCACTACAATTATTTTCATGCACCAATATTTTTTAAATCCAAAACAGAAAATTTCCAAAAACTCCTATTTCTGGGATTAATTAAACAAATCTAATTTTTGTTGTGTTAAAAGAATTATGTGTGAGAATGAGTATTTGCATAATTTAAGAGTTTTATTATTTTGTGATAGTGTCCATGTGCAAAAGGATATAGATGATTCCTGGGTGGGTAAATGAAAAGATTAATAACATATTTACAAATATTTCCCGAAAGCTAGAATAGAAATTCTAAACTCCTTGATCCTGGGGTTTTGTTTTTGTCTCAGGAATTTTTCTTCTTAAAAGGCAGTATGGGAGCTATAAGGATGTTATACTTCTATTACACTAAGTTTTTATTTTTATTCTGTTGTGCAAAACTATCCTGTAATTCTAGAAGCTTGGTTTTCATAGCAACATTTTATTTTAAGGAAGAGACCTATACTGTGGATCTTCAAGTGAAAGTTTTAAGCATAAGAAATTTAGTCTTTTCTCCTAAATATGTTTGCTTCATTAGGTTTCAGAAGAAACTTCCCTAATGAAGAAAAAGAAGAAAAAGACATGAAAACCTCCAGAGTTCTTGAGAAAGGCTTTCTTTGCATAGAATCGTTCATCAATTTCAACAGTAACAGAAAGTAATGGAAACGTGATCTGAATGGATAGCTGAAAAGTGAGTAGTAACTTACAAATCCATTGAAGTTGTTCATCAGATATGGGGCAAAGCAAGGTCCTTGTTTTATAAATATTTAAATGGTGTGTATATTTTTGCCAAAATTAAAGCATTTCTTACCAAAGGAACAGTGTTGATATAATGTGAGTCATGTGTTAAAGTACTCACCCTTCAGTGGACAGAAGATTTGGGACATGAATTTCTATCACGATTTAAGATAATACCTGGTATATTCACAAATGCACAAAACTTTATTTAGAACTATATAGGACGCAATTCCATCTGAAAGTTTTTTTTTTATTAAAAATGTTTTTCAGGAAATAAGATAACTTTAAAGCTAGAAGTTTCTGGCATAGTGTCATTAATTTGTTTTTAGGTGCTCCCCACTGTGTACCATCCATCCTCAATGTTAATCAATTTTGTTTCCCAATTTTCTTAATTGGGAAAATAACATATATAATTAACATATATAATTTACTCCTAACTTACAGACAAGCATTATATTTATAATTTTTTACCACCAATGAACTATAAGTTCTATGCCTGCTGAACTTCTAAAAAGAGAAAAATAGTGTATAAATTCAGTGTAGATTTTTTTTTTAAATTGAAAATCAAAAGATTAAGAATCAACCAATGTTCCCAAGAAAAAGAAGTAAAATCCTATAAAATTCTTAAAGTATTTCCCCTATAAACCTTTGACAATTACTTAATCTTTTGGTCTTTTTGTTTACTGGATTGATATTCAAAACTATGGTGTTATTATTCTAATAAATATTTTGTGATTTTATAAGAGAAAGATATTAATGGCTTGGGAAGAGTTTGCTGCTCTTACTACTCTCAAAAAAGAAAGAAGAGAAGGGAGTAGGAAGAATGTAAAATAAATATATATATATAGTGCTATATAGTATCTTAGAGATATGACTTTGATATCATGCCATAATGTCCTCATATAAAAATTATACATAGGCTAATCTGTAAAATGAGAGAAAACAAAGGTAGCAATGCTTCTGCATACTACATTCTGAAACCGTTTTGTTCAAACTGGCTTGTAAACATAAAAACAATTTTTAATCCATTTTTTTTTTAGCATTTCCTTGGTTTTCTTTTATATTAATTGGATGGCTGTATTTTTCCAACATGACATTTTAAAAATACATATCATTAAAATTTGGATTAATCTTCAACATGGAAAATAAAGCAAAATATTTCTAATTATTGAAGTATGTTTAAAATATTTAGAAGAAAAACCTATCTGCATTTCAGTCAATGATAAATAACATAGGTCTGTATATACGTGTACTCACATGTGTAGATGTATATAAATATTCATGTGTGTATATAAGGATGGATACCTTTCTAAATTTATTTATAGTATCAAAGAAAAGATGTATTTCAATGAGTTCATAGTCAATTGTAGTGAATTCTTCAATTGTTCAGAACTCCTTTCTCTTTTTAAATACCAATAGATCATCACCTTCCTTTGCCCACATTACAAAAAAAATCAACTTAAATCTCTGTCTCTAATTAAATATTAAATTGATTTCTTATTAAAGTTGACATCAGTTCAAGGTAAGTTAACCCTGGGAGGCTGAAAGAATCACATGAACTAGCAAAGATTTGTATGTGCGGTAAGAAACCTCTTCCCTAATTTATTTTTCTATATTTTTGAATTAACTCCTTAAAGCGCTGAGCAGAGTATGTGTCCCATATAAAAAGCCACCAAAGTTTGTCGGCAGTAGCTCTGATCTGCTGTGACCAAGTGTCAACCAAGTGTCTCTGATTCCTTTATATAGTTACCTTACATATTCAGGGCACACCAGAGTGTTCTTAGAGTTAACTCACAGAAACAGCATTTTAAAATTTCCCACGCCTTGTCCTGGCTGGAGATATTATCACACAGGTCTTTCTACCTTATTGTCTTTGACATGTCCTCACCTACCCATTCACTCTTGGGATCTGAGGTATCCTCTCTCCTGGTCCCAAGGTTACAGTTATCCGTCTGTTACCATAAAATCAGGGTGTCCAATTTCAGTTTCTGTAACTACACATGTTTTCCAAATGGTTCCTCTGTATACCCAGATCTTTTGTCCAGAAGGGACAGGTATAGGAAAAACAAAAACTCTTGGACCAGAGACTCACATCCCTTTGGTATATAGACCTGTATGCCTATGTCATGATACTGTTGACATGTCTGATGTTTCAAACCAAAGAATAAATGTGTAATGTTGGAATATTAAGACACAAAATCTACACATTTGGGCTATCATGGTACTGCCAAATCAAAACAAGTTTGCAGCCCATTTCTAGCTGAGGCCAATTTTAATGGAAGATATTGCTGTCCTTGCTGCTTTATGGTGATTGCAGGCAGTGGTGTTAGTGTTTGAAATAAAAATAAGAATAGGCTGAGCATTTGTAAAATACTACTTCATTTATACATAAAAAAGAAAAGTCTTTATATTGTGATTTCATCTATCTTTTCAAACACCTTAGAGGAAGGTCATATTCCTTCTAACAAGAGAAAATATGCGGATTATCCCTTATTATCCAATCCCAAAGCAGCATAAGTAACACAGAAACTGGGGTCTTCAATACTAAAATCTAGTGCTTGTCCAGAGCTATCATTAATGCTTTCCTCCTAGGAGGAAAAGTCTTTTGTTTTGCGTATGTAGAGACCTACTGCCATGTAACTTGTAAAAGTTCACAGAAAGCTTGGGGATTTTTGATACTTAATTACAAGGTTAGGTCAACTGATATAATGCCCTGGATTCTCCAATTCTCATTAGCTATTTTTGATGTGGAAATTAGTGTGTGCATCAGTCGTTGCAGGAGGTTGATTTGGCCTAGCCTGGCATTCCTACTCTTCCCCCTCCAATTACCTGGATGATGTACTGGTGGAATGGGCAGCACTACTGACAGTTCTTTCACTGGAGAGTGAAGATGAAAACAAACCAGTAAGTTCTCCCCCCATTGTTCACTAGCTCTTTGTTTTATCTTCCAAAGTCTGATGTTCGATAATGAATAAACTAGGATAAAATATGAATGCACCCTCTGTAAGAACCCAGCAGGAAACATTGGCTGTTGAGCCAGATCTCAATCAGCAAATGAAAGGGGCTCGTTTTTTTTTTTTTTTTTTTGGCATCAATACCAGGCCTGCACATTTAGAAGAAAATTCAACATGAAAAAGGAAGTATGTGCATAGGATGTTTGTGTGCGTGCAAAGGGGATAATAAATAGAATTAAAAGTTGCAATTTTATAGAAATACTGTAAATAGTATAGAAACTGCTTGTTTTCCTTTCCATGTAAATTATTATTTAAAAATATTTACTAAGTAATTCAGTATTTCCCTATTCTTCATTAAATTGGCATAGATACTTTATTAATTCACATAATGTTTTACCTCTTAGGGGCTAAACATCTTTTGAAGCTCATGCTGGTATAAATGGTCACTCACCTTCAGAGAGAATATTGGAGCCATTTATAAGAAATAATATGGAAAGTGGATATATATAATATAGAATAGCATGAACAGTGTCATAGCATTACTATTAGTACTTCTTTCCCTTAATTATCAAATTAAGATCTTCTCTCCTCCTGGTCTCCTATACACGTATTCCTTCTTCTAAAGGTTGGTACATATTGTTATTCTGGGGACAGTGCCATAAGTAGTTCAACCACATCAATTTAAAGACAGGATCTGGGATCATGGCACACATAGCTAGATGGCACGTGGCCCTGCTGTGGCCATTCTCCATCTATCTGCTGACCCTGAGAGCTGTCACGTGAACTTATCATCTCCCAATTCTTCCCTCTGTCACTCGGCTTGCAGACAGAGGCTGGCTTTTTACCTATAGTCCTCTCTTCATTCAAGATGCAACTAAAAGGATGGAACTGTGGGATAGACTGAAGTTCTTAACTATGTGAAGGGGGATAAAGACCACTTAAGGAAAATTTGTCAAGTAGGCAAAAATGATTTTCTGGCCATTTCTCCTTCTGTGTATACTTTTCATCCTATTTCAGAGTCTAGGACCTGCTATGAAATGAGCCTTGAGGAAATGTAGTGATACAGGTGGGCAGACACTCATTTCTTGTATGTCTATTACTTGTTACCTCCTCGGGGCTCATTTGAATGTTAAGCTCTCTTTTTAATTGTGTATCCCAAAGCTTGATTTCTAAATGAAAAAAAAAAAAAAAACTTAATGTCTAGCTAGAAAATCAGAGGGATATTTTGGGTGGGGAAGACACTTTCCCAAATAACTATCCTAGGTGATGTTTCATGCAAATTGTGTGTAACATGCTATGAAGACAAGGCTCCTTTAGAAAGGACCTCAAGATGTTGTACGCCGAGGCTATTACTATAATTTTGTTTCTGTTTTTGAGCACACAATAGTAACTCATGTCCTTATTAATTTTATATGATAAATGACCTGGCGTGGTCCAGAATCACCTCAGTTTCAAATTCAAATGGAATGTCTGGAAAACGTGTAGCAGGTTCACTATCATTTTATATGGACATTGCAGTTATCCCATTTTTTTATTCCAATCAGATGAATATTCTTATAATCAGATAAATGTTCTTTTTTGATAACAATAGATAGAAACAGCCTGGTTGAATAACATTAAAAAAAGAAATCAAGGTTTTTCCATTCAAGAGAATTTTTAGACCTAATGTTTAATAATTAAAGTTTCTTAAAGAAATACGTATAATAAAATATAAAACTATGCATTGTACATCCAGTGAAATTAGACTACATTAAGTTAAAAGTAATTTTCTTTTGTTTTTTTATCTGTGATTGACATTCAATATATTTACTGAAGTTTTTTCCCTTGACCTGCTCCCTTCTCGCTTCCTTTTTCTTTATAGTTCTAAAGCTGAGATTGTTATCTGTTAATTAGTAGCACAAACTTCTGATGTTAGGGTTGCCTGAGGCAAGCATGCATCAATGGTTAAGGACTACATTCCTACCGGTATAATTAACTGACTTTCAACATGTTGAAAAAGAGAGAAAGGGAGAAAGAAAGAGACAAAGGAAGGGAAGGTTGTTAGAAGAAAAATAACCACCCTAGGAAAATGTATAGAAATAAATAAATTGCATTTCTTTATAATATCACTAGGTAGCATGTGACTGACTTCAACAACAAAAACAACAACAGAAAAACAGAACTAGGGCAGTTAGGATTTAAAAAATAACCATATCTGGGAGTTGTTAGTATTTATTTATTTGCCTATTTATTGGACAGCTCACAACTCAGATATTTCAGATTTGTACTGGAAATCAAGTGATATAATACATGTAAAAGTGCTGTTAGTGCCTGGTATACAATTAGTACTCAACATATATTAATATTTTTGTCTGATTACATGTCAGAGGAAGTATTTTGTTGTTTACGTTGCTATTCAAATGCATAATCTTACATTTTTTCATAAGAAGCTAAGAATTTCTATAACTAGTAATGTTTCCAAATAGTTTACAGAACTGTCTAAAATACTAAAATATAAAAGGATATAAAGTGAACATAGGTATTTGGTTGAAATATTTTTAAACTTCGAATAAATAATAATATTATTATTTTTAAACTTTGTATAAATAATAATGTTTTGTGAGAAACATAACCATTCAAATTTTACAAAGGATTCGTCTAACACTACGATGCACTGAATTAAAGTTTCTAAAATTTAAATATATAAACATACGTATCTATATTATCCTCATTGTCACGTGCACACATGGTTTTATAACCTGTAGTGTGTTTCCTCTTCCTTTAAAAATGGATATATTGACAAAATTTGCTCTTAAATATATAAGAGTTTGAGTGCTTGTTACATACAAATTTCCTCTTTTTCTTTTTCCATGAAGAATATGCCTTCATAAAATAATGGATACCTTGCAAGTAAAAGTGGCTATCATAAAGCAATTTATATACAGTAAATTAAAAAAGGAAAAAAATAGGAAATTGTAGCAGCCATTTTGATTGTTAATATTTATATACCCTGAGAAGAAAAACTATAACTAGGGAGTAGACATACATGTAATTCATTTTCACTTTCCAAGATAAAACAATGGCAAAATTATCTTAAAGCCTAGTTCAAAAATGTTCATGTACGTTTTTTCCTCTAATGGGTCATTTAGATGAGCAATAAATTGTGCATTCTTTTGAGATGACACCTCAAGTAGAAATTTGTACTCTTTCTTTTAATAAATACAATATATGGACAAATAATTGCAAATGAAAAAGACAACAACCCTCTACTCTTGGGGAAAAAAGGAGCGAGAAAGGAACTTTAATTTATTAACTATTTGTTTTGTGGCAACATTCTTTAAATATGAACAACTACCCAGCAAGACAAATATTATTATCACTTATTATTTATGACAAAAATGAATTACATATAAATAAAAACTTGCCCAAATTCATCCATCTACTAAGCAGTAAGAATTAAAGTTAATATGTGCACATATCAGGCTGCTTCTGATGAATACTTCTACTTAACAGATTTTCTGTCAATTAGAAATACAATGAATTTTCATTTAAAAAATGTACACCACTATCCTTTTGTGGTGTGTGTTTGTTTGTTTATAGACAGGCTCCCACTATGTTGTCCAGGCTGAAGTACGGTAGCTATTCGCAGGTGTAATTCTTCTTAATATGAAGAAATAAATTTGATTGCTTCTTTATGTGATAATGCCTTGCATCGGCAATGGAGATATGTTTTAATAATATAGTATAATATAGTATAACAAATTTAGTGTGGATAATGGATCAGAAATCAAAGTAGGGAGAGGACAAATGATATTTAAGAAATATAAAAATAATTTAAAATGCTGAAGGTATCTCTGCTCCTAGTAATATGGATTAAATAATTTGGACTAAAACTTTCATAAGTGAAACTGGAAAACTTGGCAGTGGTGAGGGCGGTATGTGGGATGGGGAATCAAGTGTTCTCAAAACACTGGAGAGTAGAAAAGATAGTTTAAATTTGCCACACCAGAATCTGGGAAAAAATAGAGGTCCACTGAGGAAAGCTTGGAATGTGGGGTTACTTTCTTTTGAAAGTATCTATCATTTCTGTAAAGCAGAGGCAGAATATACCGGGTGAAGTATATGCTTTTACAGTCCAACATAGATCTGGGAATTGACAGAACATGGAGCTTCAAAGAGGAGAAACTAGAAAACCTTTCACTTTAGTTTGGGACTGCAATGGGCCCATCCCAGGGTTAGAATGATTTTTATACAGAAAGATACTTCCAGAGAACGCAGTTCACACTCAGCTAATCGCAACCCCTCAAACTGGATTAAGGCAAATCCAGATTTTTAGTGTATCCATGAAGCTAGCAGAAGCAAAATGAAAAGACTTTGAAACAAGAAAACATGTCTGGGCTCACATGATTTCCTCAAATGGCTTTCAAACAAGATATCTAAATTACCCAAACAAATATAAGCAGATACACAAGATGATAAAACAGCATGACTGAAAACTAGCAGCAATAATTAAACATAAAAACATAAAAAACTGTGGGAGTTCTAAATATCTGAAACAAAGTTTGAAATAATTATACTCAATACGTGTAATAATAGCCAGGATTGGAATTCGGAAGAAAATCACAAACTTTTAAAAAAAATAGAAATTCTAGCAATGAAAAATATAATAGTTATAATGAAGGACTCAATGAATAGTTTACATGTAATTTAAAAGCAGTTGAGAGAATTTGTTTAAGGGAATTCAGGGGAGAATATTTTAATGCACAATGACACAAGATTAAAGAAAATAAATAAGCAATGGTAAGAAACATAAGTGGGTAGAATAAGGGTGTTTAACGTAAGTGTAGTTGTAATCCTAAAGTACAGAAGAAAAAAAATGAAGCAGAAACACATTTGAATAGGTAATAGATACAATCTTTACAATACTTTTGAAAGACAAAACCACTTTTTAAAAGACTGAGAACAAACAAGGTAAACACTAGATCATGAAGTCTGAAAAGTCTGATTTCTAATTGAAAGATGAGTTTATTTTCTCTCAAAGAAGAAGTATAATTAATCAAAGTATATGCCTAAACTATTGACACGATTTTGCCATTTTAATGGCAGCTGTATGTGTTAACAGCCCAGAAGCCTGAGAGTCAGGGCGATGGGATCATGACAAGCATTTTCCAACAGCTGCTGGGAATTGGGCATTTTTCCTTGCAAGAAGTGGTCCTGACATTGGAAGAAGCAGTAGTCAGGTGGGGCGAGGTGTGGCACATGTGATGGATGACGGAGAGTTTCAAATCAGTTCCTGTAGTGTGAGCAGTGTTATTTGTGTGACATGTGGCTGAGTATTGTCTTGCAAGAGGATTGGCCTGTGTCTGTTGTCCAATCTTGACTTCTTCATCAGTCGTGTGGGCCATTTGTTTGCAGCAGATGTTCACATAACCGACTGACTGGATTCTGTGAAGTTGTGGTGGATCCTACTAGCATTGGACCACCAGACACCATTAGCTTCTGTGATGAATATTTACTTTTAGACCGTGTTTTGGCATTTTATCTTTATTCTGTTGCACACACGTGATTGTCAGACAGAATCCATTTTTCATTACATGTCACAATACAGTGTAGAAATGGGTGGCCTTTATGTTGGGATGACAAAGAAAGGCACGCTTTGAGAAAATTTCCCTTCTCACTCTCATTTAATTCGTGTGGAACCCATCTATCTAGCTTCTTTTACCTTGCTGATATGTTTCCAATGTTCTTATCTTGCTGGGATAGTCACGTCGAACCTGTCTGCTAATTGGTGCGTAGGGTGAGATGGATTCGCTCCTACTACAGGTGTTAGCTCATCATTATTCACCTTGGTCTCAAGTCACCCATAAGGCTAATTTTTAAGATTAAAATCACCAGAACATAATAAATTCTCAAACCACCAGGTACTGGGCATTCATCAGCCACATTCTTTCCAAATTCTTCATTGATATTTCAAGCTGGCTGAGATGCATTGGTTCCACAGCAGAACTCATACTCAAAAATAAGAGGAGTTTTTATTTATCCAAGATTTCACAAAATTGCTCTAAAAATACTTCTTTGAAAGATAAGCACAAGCCAAAATGTGTGTTTGAAAGGATAAGAATGTACCACACACACACACACACACACACACACACACACAGAAAAAATAAACAATAAAAAAAGAAGTGTCAAAGTAAATCATCAGAGATCAAAGCTACCAACTGTCAAATTCAGTGCTTAAGAAAGCCGACAGTTCATACTTAATAATTTAACACAAAAGAAAGTCCACACCTAATCACATTAGTGACTGGTGAAAACTAAAGAAAATGGGGAGGTTAAAAATGTCTAAGGATTAACTTCTAATGTGTGACAGTTAGACTTCCCAGTAGCTGCAGTGGAAAAAAGAAGACAGCTGAATGATATTTTCAAAGTACTGAAAGGGAATAATTGCCAACCAGAATTCCATTTACAGCAAAAATGCCATAGAAAAGTAGAGTGAAAACAATTCTAATTTCAGATAAACAAATTCTGAAAGAATCATTGTTAGTAGAACCTACTATTTGAAAGAAAAAATACCTTTTCAGAATAAATATATGGGATCTCAGATGGCAGATGAGAGATACAAGATTTCAGAAGAGAAACAAAAATGGTAACAATGAGAATAAATCCAAATAAAATCAAATGATAAAAAAAAATTATTGATGGCTTAATTTTTGTATATTTACTTAGAATTTAATACACTTTAGTTATATTGTTACAGATAATTTTTTTGGTTTATTTACAATGATTAAGAATAAAGTGTGTAAATTGAAGGTAGGTGTACTCGATATTTTAAGGAACTGTCTGACAGAGAAAATGAGAGAAAGAATAAAGAGAGGAAGAATGGAAATGAATATGCATGTATGAACATTGTTTAAAAGTGATGAATCATTCCTTTTTTCCTTTCCCCTTCCCTTCTTAAATAATTCAGTCCAATGTCATTAGATGGAAACAAGCACATCTATGCCATGACCTGGAATAGATATTTGAGCCAAGCCAGGTGAAGAAAATATCTATGTAGAAATCCAGACAGACGTAGGTGTCAATGCCTGAGCATGTGGCGGGCGTCTGCAGCTGGAGGGGCCGTTATCAGAGACCAGGTGGAGTGAAGGGGGCACCTGATTGGAAAAGGTAACAATGTGGCATCTCAGAGTCCAATCCTACAAGGTGAAGAAGAACACAGCTCTGTGACTGGGGCAGCTGCATGAGCCTGGTCAGAGCCCACCCAAGGTGAATTAGCACAGGAAAGAGGATTAGCACCAAGGCGGAGAAGTGGTGCCCACAGGGACCTGTTACAGATAAAAGACCCTGATCAGCTAAACAAACATTTGGAAGGTAACGGAACTCATATTTCTCAGTGTTGCAGAAGATTACAAATACAGAAAGAGAGAAAATTAGAACAAATCAAATGGTGAATTGGAAGTATCAATTAAATCATGGTCTTCAATACATACAGGCAGGTAAAGAAATATAGACACGCAGAAGTTACACACCTACTCTCCTTAGTTCTGTCTCCTGAGACAGACAGAGAGCACAACGTGCCATAGCAAAACCCACAGCCAGCACCTACATCTCTTTTTCTAAATACTATTCTCAACTAAAACTACTGGTGCTCCTTGGAGAAGGTTAAATCTGGGGCTCGAGCAGGGAAAGTACAAGATGATCCTGGAAATCCTTCTGGTTCCTGCACATAACATAGTACTCAAAAGTTGTATATGGACACGTGTAAAGAATAGAGGAACCTACATGAAGGAGCTTTCCCTGGACACGTGAGGAATACTGCGAACATCAAAACAAATAATTGATATATAGTGACTCAGAAAATCTGGGGGCTGGATCAGTCCTGACATAAATAAAATAATACTTTGAAACTGGACAAGAAAAAGGATGCTCATGTAGTCTGGATAGGGGATATATATGTTGACATTGTCTCTGGAAAATGCTTCTTATTTATAAAGTGGAGAAGCCTAAGAGACTCCACCTTCCTAAGCAACCGAAGTGAACATCGTAACAGAACAATTTGGAGTCATATGAGGGACACTATAAAAGTATTAAGATACACAAAAATTAAGAAACATAAAACTTTTGATTATTTTCTCAAGATAATTGCCATGGCATTCTATGCATTTTTGCGATCTTATAAGCCATTTTTTGAAAACACTCTTTCCACTCATTTTCTTCAAGGGCTATTAACTCATTCTGTGGGTCTGAACAGCTCCTTCAGGGCCAGAGAGCCTTCTTTTGGATGTGCAGTGTTTTACTGTAAGAAACAGGAAAGAATCACATAGGGTGGATGAGTCCTAAGTGTCCCCTCTGTGGACTCCAGGAACTGAATGATGATGGTTGGCTGTGTGGGCAGACGCATTGTCATGGTGCAAGATGGTCCCTCACAGTCCTGACCTTGGCCGCTGTTCTTGATGCTCCTGGTAGGTAGACCGTCGTGTACCAGTCTTTGGTAGATGGACTGTCGTGTACCACTGAGCAGCGACAGTCCAGAGGAGCAGCTGCAACATGACAAATTTGGGAGAAGAAAGTTGCCACCATTTTCTTACCAACCCTTCAGGGCCACTTCATTTTTGTAGGTGAATTTTTTTCAGGAAAAAATAACCCCACTGTCGACTGACACTTATACTTTGGATCAAACTGGGAAATCCAGGTTTCATTACCAGTAACGATGTCAGAAACACACGTAGAAACAGGATGTCAGGAACATTTCTTCACGCCATTCCACACAGATGCACGTTTGCTCATCTGTCAAAGCGTGAGGCCCCATCAGGATCAAACTCTCCTGATTCTAACATAATCACACGGAACTTTTCACACTGTCGGTAGTCCAATTATAGTGCAGCTTCAATGTCCTTAAATGTCCTTGATTGTCTTCGTGAACCTTTTTTTTTTCCACAACTGCAAGGTTTTCCTCAGTCCCTGCAGTTACTAGACACCCACTCCTCCCCTCGTCTCTCAGTGAAGTTTGGCCTCTTTTAAATTCTTGAAACCATCAAAACAGTTAAGTAAGGAGTAAAGTCCCTGAAACCCAGTTGCAAACATTCAGGTCTTTGAAATTCCTTTAACTCACTTTTAAAATCACAGAAAATTATTTACCAAAAGTGTTCTCCTCCCAGCTCCACAGCAGACACTGAAGGAGTGCTGCATGGACGGGAACAAAGGAAGCCTTTCCAGCACCACCAGTATGCTGAGAAAGTTGAAACTTGCATAGGTAAACCAGAAAGGATGCTGCTGCTGACTGAATTTCTTGGAAGTGTAATAAAGGACCATAACACCATCTGTCTCAAAACTTTCATAGTGACATTCTTATGTCACATGATAGACTGCAATGGGAGAAACTTGATTTCTCTTTGTGAGGTTTCTGTAAAAGTTGTGCAACCTAAATCTCATCATAAGGAAACATTTGGCAAGCCTAAATTGAGGGACATCAGACAAAATAACTGCCTTAGAATCTTCTGAAGTGTCAAGATTATCAACATCAAAAATAGAGGAAGGACTTTTCCAGACTAAATGAAACTAGAATTAAAAAAAACTATAGTTAAGCTCACTACATGATTCTGAACTGTTCTTTGTTTGTTTGTTTGTTTGTTTGCAATAAAGTATAGTTCTCCTTTTTAGTTGGGTCCTTTCTTGGTGTTGGAATCAGGGTGATGTTTGCTTCATAGAATTTGTTGGGTGAGGTTTCTTCCTTCTCAATGTTTTAGAATAGGTTCTACAGGATAGGTACATGCTTATCTTTGTAGGTGTGATAAAATTCTGATGTGAAGCCATTTGATACTGAGGGGTTTTTTTGAAAGCTTTTATATTGTTTCTGCAATCTCAGTGCTTGATGTCGGTCTGTTCATGAGATCTATTTTTCCCTGGTTAAGTTTAGGAAGAGGGTATGATTTATGGTATTGGTCCATTTCCTCCATATTGTCAAATTTCTGGGCAGAAAGTTTTGCATAGTAGTCAGAGATAATCTCTTGTATCTCCTGCATCAGTGTTATTTCCCCCTTTTCATTTCTGATTGAGGTTATTAAAGATTTTACTTTTCTGTTTCTGATTAATCTGGCCAATAGTTTATCAATTTTATTTATCTTTTCAACTAATTGTAATTTATCTTTACAATTTTTTGTTTCATTAATTTTCTGAATGATTCTTTTATTTTCAATAGCATGTGTTTCTGATTTGATTTTGGTTATTTCTTTTCTTCTGCTAGGTTTGGGATTGGATTGCTCTTTTTCAATTTATTTAAAATGATTCATTAAGTTATTAATGTACTCTCTTTCTGTTTGTTGAATGAAGGCATCTAATGTGACAAATTTCCCTTTTAGGACTGCTTTTGTAGTGTCCCACAGGTTTTGGTAGCTTGTGTACTCATTGTTTTTATACTCACGGAAGTTAGTGGTTTCTTTTTTTTTTTTTTGTCTCTTCCTTGACCTAGCTGTCATCCAGCATAAGGTTGTTTAATTTCCATGCCTTTGTTTAGGTATGACAATTTTTGTTGGAGTTGAGTTCCACATATATTGCCTTGTAGTCTGAGAAGATACAAGGTAAAATTTCAATTCTTTTGATTTGGGTGAGGTTTGATTTGTACCCTAGGATATGATCTATTTTGGAGAATGTTCTATGGGCCGATAAAAAGAACATATATTCTTTAGCTTTCAGATAGAGTGGTCTATATATGTCTAGGGCAGTTGTTCTCAACCTTCCTAATGCTGCAGCCCTTTAATACAGTTGCTGCAACCCACAGGTTGAGAACTGCTATTCTAGGGTCATGTTTAAGTCCTTCAAATATTTGTTTAGTATCTGTTTAGAGGATCTGTCCAGGGAGGACAGGGAGTGTTAAAGGGAGGATCAGGGAGTGTTAAAGTTCCCTGTTATTATTGTGTTATGTCATATTGCTCAGACTCATTAAGGTCTGTTTCAAGAATCTGGGAGCTTTTAAGTTGGTTGCATAAATATTCAGAATTGAAATGTCTTCTAGTTGTATTGTTCCCTTGACCAATATGAAGTGTTCATCTTTGTCTTGAATTTCATTTCTTTAAATCCACTTGTATCTGAAAATAAGATTGTAATCCCTACTTTCTTTTGATTTCCATTTTCCTGAAATAGTGTTTTCCATCCCTTTACACAGAGTTTTGTTTTGTCCTTAAAGGTTAGGTGTGTTTTCTGGAGATAACATATGGATGACTTGTGCTTTTCTATCCAATCAGCCAGCCTATGCCTCTTTCTACCATCCATATTTGAAATTCTCCTTCTGTCATTTCCTGACATTTCTTTATATGTTTGATCCTTTGTAATAGCTAAGTAATGATCCCTTGTGGGAGTTTTTTGTTCTGATTTTTCATTATGCCAGATTTCTTTGTTATATCTTCCTCATAAGTGGTTTCTTTTTGTCATTTCCTTGTCCTACTTTTTTCTTTCACTTCCTCCTCCTCTTTATGTTACCATGCCTCTGACCTAAGGTGTTAAAGTTCAAGGATGCTTCTCCATGGCATTCATCCTCTTCTTGGTGTTTAAAATTTCCTGTTGCCTCCCTGTACCCACAAAGGGATGTTTCTGGGTAGAGCCCACAAGCTAGAGGAGACTGGAGTTTTCTCTCCCCAATCTCACAACGCCCAGTTGCAAAGAAGCTGTTTCTAGTCCTCCATCTTGCTCTGCCCCTGTATACTGTAATTTAAACACTATTGTGACTCTTAACATATGATCCTATTAGACAAGTAAATAGGAATCCACCTTCACATACTGAAATGACACCAAGAAAACCAATATTTTGTTCTACAGTTTTCTCTTGAAGTCGTATGTTTCTAGTGGAATGCTCTAGGTGACAGGCTTCAGAAATATCTTCTATGTTTTTATTCAAAGCTAATTTTATCTACTATCTCTGGGAAAATGTATTGAGGAATATCCTCTTCTTGAGCTTGTTACTAAAGCATCAAAAATACCATGAATAGGGGGGTGGAGACAAGATGGCGGACTGAAGCCAGCTTTTCACAGAGGCTCCCGTCCAGAAGGAGAGTTAAAGGATGGAAATTTAGTAAGTAACCTGGAGGATTCGAGCTATACCAGGAGAGAAGGTTGGAGATCGC
>CAUYPK010151613.1:0-45897 GCA_963574355.1 Loris lydekkerianus
AAAGAGTGTGTTTGTGCGTTATTTGCAAAATGTAAAGGCTAATGTTTATTTTAGTTTTATTAAAACAATTTGCATGATTAAATAAAAAAAAAAAAAAAAAAAAAAAAAAAAGGCAACACAGTCCCTCTAGGACAATTGTGGCAGGTCTTACAAGGCAGGGAGGCAGTTTAGAAGCCAGTGTGCCTGGGTCCAAAACTGAATTCCATCATCCACTAGCCATGTGACCTTGAACAATTTATCTAATCTGTCTATGACTCACTTTAAAAAGAAATACTAAAAGCTTTAGTTTTCATAAGCAGTAAATAAGATGATGCATGTAAAATTCTTAACACAACGCCTGGAATAAATGTTAGCAACCAACACATTCTAGGATTAGCTTCTATTATTTTTTTCTTTATTGTAAAATATACAGTCCACAATGGTGATGAAAGACTAGTTACCAGTGTTAAGGAGCACAAGGCTGGGGTTAAAGAGAGATATTAAATATTGTACAAAGAGAAAGGAACAGGAAAAACTAAGTGATCTAACAGCATCCCTCTGCAGTTCCTCCCCTCCTGCTCCCTCATTCCTTCTATAAACCTGCTCTTTATTTAGATCCTGACTTCCAGACCCCTGTCATCTCCACCTGGCTGCCTCTGCCTTGCTGCCAAGCACGGAGCCAGAATCAGCAGTGTGAGAGCTGCTCCCCCACCCGACACACAGCACTTGGGTCTTCCTCCATTCCTGCCAGGTCACTGCTGCTCAACACTCTACAGCTCAGGCGGCACCTGTAGCTCAGTGGGCAGGGTGGCAGGTTCAAACCCGGCCTGGGCCAGCTAAACAGTAAAGGCAAAAAACAAACAAACAAAAACACTCTACATCTCAGGCCTGTTCCTCACATCTTCTGTCATAGAAGCTGTTCCAATCTTTAGCCACTGTCTTCAAATCCACAACCTTATCCATACTCCCTTTCTCTGAGCAGGTGACCTCACTTGAGATTTTACTAAGAAGACTTTGGCCCTTTGTGTGAACTCCCCCGTCTCAACCTGGCTCACCTCCTCCCCGGCTTCTCCTCCGCCAAGGTAGTAAGCATGGCTCTTGACCTCATCACCTCCCACTCCTCAGGAGTCCTACTGCTTTGGTTACCCGCAGTCTCTTCTTTCTAAACATCCCCTTCCACAGGCTCTTCCAGACATATTTTAAAAAGAAAGCTTCCAACTGTCGTGCTATTCTCTCAAATTCCTGCCTTGTCCTCTTTCCTTCAAGGAAAGCAACAACTCCCTCTCTTCACCACCTCTCCCATGTGGCTTCTGACCCCACGCTTGACTGAAGTTGCCTTCTTCAGGGACACCAGATACCACTTAATCACCAAATCTATATTATCAACCTCTCTCTCCATTCTGTTCAAAAGACCTTTTTTTTAAGACCAGTCAAGTAGAGCAATGAGAGGGAGGGAAAGAGCAGAACAAGGACTTTGATCTGTAATTGATTGTGAAAAATCAACTGAGATAACTCACTACCTTCAAACCAGCTTCAAAAGACTTTCTTGAGAGCCCCCACGTGCCAGGCAGTATCCAGATCCCTGGGCCACTCCTCTCCCTGGCGCTCTGGGCACCCCCGGCTCTGGGCGCACTGCCCCCTTGCGGCTCACTTACACTCCTCTATCCGGCCACAGCCCACCCAGGGAAGGCTCCCCAGGTTTCTGTCCTTGGCCCTTTTCTTCTCTGCTTCTAGTGCCATCTGCTCTCCTGACTTCAAAGTTCACTTCTACAAATGACCTCGAAATCCTTATATACAGTGATTGTATATAAGTGATTGTATATAAACAAATTTACCATCCTCCATCGCAAATCAGGCTCAGACCCACTTCTTCCATGTTTCATTTGTGGCACTGCCATTTTCCCAATTTTCAAGACTTGAAACCTCCGAGTTCCCTCAGATTGCCAGCTCTATTCCCCTGCCCCCTCACTGCACAACCTATAGATTGAGGTATTGAGCCTTTCTCTCCTCCTACTTTAACAAAGCAGGAGCTTCCTTCCTGCCTGCCTGCCACATGAGGTTAACCATTTAACCCTACAAACTAATCCTTCTGGTCACAACTCTGATCATGAGTCACTTGTACAAATTCAGGACCCTTCATGTTCCATCTCCAGCCTCCTTTTTACTCTTTCATTCCTATAGTGCAAATTATACATTCAATAGGAAATAAAAGGAAATACATTATTGGCTAACTTACTCAAAGAGAACAGAGTAATCGGCTCTCAAGAGAGATAAAGATGGAAACCCCACATGTTCACACGGAATAAACATTCTGGGGAAAACCCTAGAGATGTACAACTTCTGCATCTGCCAGAGCAACAGGACAGTCTGGTTCTGACTCCATCTCCTCCTTATGGCCTTGGCTGCTGCATCCACCAACAGCTCAGCGTCTTTTCTCTACCTGAACCAAACTGCTATTCCACGAATGTGCCAATGCTTTCTGGATACTGCCTTGACTCACTCATTTAAGATTCACCGCAAATAAACCTTCCTTCTTGGTATTAGTCCGGATTTTCCCAATCAGATGTGCCACCTCTTTCCTCTAAATTCCCAGAGCCCTTGGCTAACACTTTTCTCATGCACTCATTTTCTGCCTTGCACGAAAGTTAAGAAGCATTCTATCTTATCCCACACTCACAGATTAGACTTTCTTCTAGGAATCCCTACTAATCAAACAGTGTCTCGCACAAGGTCATTGCTCCACAGACGTTCAGCAAATGGAATATCTCCTACATGCATCCCCCAGGAGCATAAGCCCTGAGGACCTACTCAGGAATACACATCCGTCCTGAGAAGCCTCTGACTCCCAGCTGAAAGAGGCCAGAAAAGGAACATGTAACCAAAGCCAAGGTGTTTAGGGTGAATAAGCACCCCCAGGGCAAGGGGCTGGGGTGGAGAAGATCCTAACTGACCTGAGAAAGGAAAGCTTAATTAGAAAGACTTCCCACACAAGGAAACTTTACAGGAGGAGTTGCCAACTCTTCTTTCCCCAGCAATGGGGTTTCCTAAGACTGCACACAACTTCCTTAATAGCGCTCTCCACTTCCAAGTGGGGTTAAAGTGCCTCAGTGCTGTTCTAACACCCCTTTCTCTATTTCTCCCTCTTTTTATTTGCACTATCCTGTTTTCCAAATTCTGTGGTGATAAAGCAAAATAAAAAGAACCAGTAAGGATTAGAGCAGAAGATGGCCAGAGAATTGTTAGAATGTTGAGAAGCAGGAAGATAAAATGTTTAATATCTGATGGAATGGTACCTCTTACCCTCGTCCTATCTCAGGACAGTCCTGTGTTGCCTCACACACCTCTCAGAACATTTTTAACAGGCAGATCACGGAACATAATGTAATCATCTTGAAACTTCATAGAAACAGAAGCAGAGCCAGAGGAGGTCATCTGGATAAGGATTCCAGACCTTATCAGGACAAATGATAAAGTACATAAAGTGTGAAAAGACCAAATTTAGTTAACTAATTATGTTCCTCTATAGTATTTTGATGAAGCCCCTGTAGCACAGTATGAGATCAACCCACTGGCACCAGCAGCAGTCTGTGGTAACCTAAGTGTGCCAGGTCCTGTCCCAAGGGCTGAAGATAAATACTTCAGTGAACAGCATAAAGTCTTCAAGACACATATTCTGGTTGAGGGAGACAGACACCATGAAAATGAAAAAATATTTTAAATATTGATAATTACTATGAACCAAATAAGGTAAAGTGCTCGAGTGTCTGGGGTGGGGGGTAGGATGGAGAAGGGAGACTTGGGCTAAGATGACTAGAGGGTACATCTGAGTGAAGAGAAGGAGAAACCATGAGAAGACCTGGGAGAAGAGCATTCCAAGGAGAGGGACGATCAAGTGCATTCAAGTGCACATTCCTAATGTGGGAATGTGAGGGGCTCGTTTCCAAGGCAAAAGGACGGCCAGCAGGTCCAGAGCAAGGTAGAAAAGGGAAGTAAAGGAGATGGAAGAGGGCAGAAAGATAGGCAAGGACAGATCACCAAGACTCCCCATGGGCTATGAAAAGCATAATTAGATCCTACACAATCACTTACATTGGCCCCGAAAACAGTGAGCTGGATGTTGTAAAATCTGGTGCATCTGGGTACAGCTGGACTTAGGTTAAGAGCAGCCACAGTGAGGGGTAACTTTCAGTCTTTCCACAGAGCCATCCCAAACGTGGGTTTCCGCTTCCCTGCAAACCCGATTCCTGACCAGGATAGAACCTCCAATTCTCCTTGAGCACATTTCAAATATCTTCATTGGGGTTGCACTGGTATATTACTAGTATTATTTAACTTTAAAGGAGAAAATTGAAGAGGCACTGATTGGGTATTAGAACCCGTGTTTTTAGATTTCATCTTATTGGTAACTTACTCATTGTCACTATTAAAGTAAAACAAGAAGGTTGGACAAAGTAATTTCCCAGGTTCTAATATTCGAGACCTAGGAAAGGTCCAGGCTAGGTTACTCTCTGTGGAACACATGATGGCTCGATTGTTCTCACTACCCGTACTTATTGCTAGAGAAAGAAAAAATAGAAAGGGCTCGCCAAGTGTGTACTGAATGAATAATATATAGTTTTGCTTGATATCAAAATTCCCACCGAGCAGGTCTCAGGCATAATGGGGAAGACATCCTTCAGATGGCTTTGATGATTCTGTAGCAAGTATGGTAAAGCTTTAAATCCTAGAGAAAGAAGACTTCCCTCTCTAAGAAATTTTTGGGTCTAATTCTCATAAACATTAGCCAATCATAGTGACTCATTTTGAAAGACAGGAGAGACAGGCAGAAACGAAAACCAGGTCAGCAGGGAGACAGAGCTAAGAAGGACAAACTTGCCATCAGAAAATTAGATTATCAGTTTTTAGGCTGGGGATTCTGAAGCAGGGATCTGGATTTTCTGAGTGAAATTGGCAGAAAAGATGATAAATGAGTAAATAGTAGGAGATGAGGGTGGTGCCTGTGGCTCAGTGGGTAGGGCGCTGGCCCCCTATACCGAGGGTGGCGGGTTTGGCCCTGGCCAAACTTGCAACAAAAAAATAGCTGGGCGTTGTGGCGGGTACTTAGGCGATTCTCTTGCCTCAGCTACTCGGGAGGGCAATAAAGTGAGACTCTGTCTCTAAAAAAAAAAAAAAAAAAATAGTAGGAGATGAATATAGCATCAGTAAAATCCAGTCCATCTAACTGGATCCGGGCAGTCCAGTGACTTCACTGAACTAATCCCGTGGATCACTCTGCCGCTCATTCAACGGCTCGCCTACCTGTAATCTTCATCCCCCTCATCTATCAGTCCATCCAAACCCCATTTCTTCCCATCTAATTCTCCATTCTGTCTTCCGGTCAGTGTCAAACCTAATCTTTGGGGGCGCTATCTGTGTACAAATAAAGTTTTCTATTACTAATTTAGTAAAACTCATGGGAAAGATCATTTTAGTATATATATTTAAATGACATATGTATACACAGAAAGAGCAAACATTAATGAACTGGCACCGAATCTTGCGGAGCAGGACAGAATCCAGAGTTTTGACCCACCCTGCAGATGGAGATTGGGCCTGCCAACTTACAACACAGTAAGTACATGCACAGTCTTCACCAAGCACTCACACGCAGTAGCACTACAAAAGGGTGTTCTCTGCCTCTGGGCTCACAGGTTGACCTGAAGTCAGTAACTATAGGAAGAAATCTAACATGTTAAATGAATACAACCCTCCCTTTTTTTAAGCTTCAAATATGACCAAATACCTCTTATCTCTGTTAAAAACTTATTAGAAGGCATTGAATTTACTCCAAGATCCATAAATCTTGTAGTTAATCAGAAATAATGATCTGTCAGAAAAAATGCTAAGAGTCATTCATCTAACTAAAGCAACCGGCCTATGTTCCTCTGGGACAGGGAAAGTCTGCTGAAGCACATCATGTACTCTTACTCTTCAGTTTATCTTTGGAAAGCTGTTTTAACGTTTGCTTTTGACTCTTCCCATATACTATTTAAAAAAAGCAACACTGTGGTTTAATGCATCTTATCTTACTGATAGAATTAAATTATACAAAAAGACCCACATTTACCAAGTTTCTAACCATGTCCAGAGACTAAATTTCAGAAATAGTTCTGAAAATGGGGTAAGGAAATGGTAGAAGGTGTGACATAAAGGGGAAGGAAGACCCAGAGACTTTTCTGCAGCCACAGATCCTTGCATCACGTCATCCAGATTGAATTAGAACACAATTTACTTCTGTCTTGCATCAAAATGGGACTGATTTTATTTTACATCTGCAAGAGACACCACCACCCTGAGTACAGCCTCACTGAGTCCTGGGGCTTTTCTTCAGAGCAAATCTAGGTGGAACTCACAGCACAACCAGCCTTACAGCAAGTCTTAACTCCCTCTTCTCCAGAGTTGCTCTAGAACCACATGAGACCTGAGAAGTACACACCATTTTTCCTTTATTTACATGTATTGCTTTTATTAAAAGTGCTAACATAAACAAGATTCTTGTTTTCAGAAAATTCTATGTATAAAGGACCATTTCCCAAAACACTATGTGCTAATGATGCCATCATCATAGGCACTTCCTTTCCCAGCAAAGTAAAAATGGATGATGTCACCTGGAAAAGGTGCTCCTGCTGCCGATTACTCCTCTGAAGATGGAAGCAGACCTCAGAATTCAAGAGAGCTTGCCCAGGTTTATTTTTCTACTCCCAAGTAGACAAGTGCATTCATAAATGGTTACCTATTTGCTGAGGGCAAAGCTCCAGCAGGGACTTACTAGAAGATAACTAAGCTGATAACAACATACCCCCCAAGGTGCCGGGAAAGGGCAGAGAGGTCACAGGATTATTTGGACAGAAGCAGTGCAGAAGCAATGTATAAGAACATTTATATAATGGAGAACGATATTAAGGTTGGGGGGTTAAAGCCGGATACCGTCCTGTGTTGCAAGCAGTGTGGCAAAATGAAAAGAGCAGGATTCTATCCCAGCCTTGCCTGCTCTTAAGCTATGTGATCCTGGAGAGTTTACTTGTGTGCAAAATAGGTAATGACACCTACCTGCCTGGATGGCTACAAAGATGAACAAGACAAGGCATTTAAAGTTCCTTATCTAATCCCTAATACACAGGGGCATTCAGCACATAGCCTCCCACTCCACACCCTTTCCTTCTTCCACTGTCTCTCAGTTGCTGAAACCCACATTAGCTCTTCTTCAAAGTAACTTGGAAAACTTGACCTTGATATACTCAAACACCGCTGACCTCCACAGAGCCACCCACATAAGTTCTCATGGTAACAGACCCAGAGGCTGAGTCAGCCTCTACAGCTTCCGTTCTCCCAATCCAAAGGACAAGTTTTCTCCGGGGGATGGACAGCTTTGATGAAAAGCCGTCATGGGAACAAGCAGTACAGAGAGAACTCTTCACATGCTGTCTCGGGCATCAGGAAGTTGCTGCATCACAGCCTCAGCGTTGCAGGGGACGCGGCAGAGATTTCACAAAGGCTTGTGAGCAAATGTGGCTTCTCATTAAAGTGCTACTGGACATAAGCCATCCTCTCATAAAAGGAGCACCACCACTAATCAGGAAGCCATGGCAGGTGCATGGCCAACTGCTAACGCTTCAACTAGGCCCCAGGGAAAAAAAGGAAAGCAGGACACCACACACAGTCATGTGGGGAGCAAAGAAAGGAAGAAAGGCCTTACTAAAGTAAACTCCACGGAGCAGGTCAACAAAAACTCTTCCTTCCTCACCACAGTTACACAACTTTGTGTTGTGAACGCTTAGGAGTATGTCACCGACACGTTCCTGTTAAGACGGGAACACCAGGCAGACATGGGTATCCTTAGACTTGAAAGAGTCAATACAGTAAATGGAGTAAAACCAGCATTTTATTGCTAAACCAAGTTTTTAAAACTATCTGTATTTTATTTTCTCTTGGAATTTTGCACATATTTCTAGGCATTTGTCAAGAACCAATTCACTGAACTGAGGGTTTCACATTCTCAAGGAACAAGTTGCTTGTTAATATTTACATTGGCCTTGGCAGTGCTCAAAGGACTGTCTCACATGCTGTCACTCAGATGCTAATGATATCCCTGCTAGGTAGGGGGTTTTGTTATCCCTACTTTTGTTTATCAAAATGGGAAAACTAAGGCTAAAGGAAATTAAGTTATTTTTCCCCCTGGTCTTGCAGCTAGTGAGAAGGAGTTGGGACTCAGACTCAGGTCTCCTGACGACTCAGCCAGGTCTTCCCACACTTCTCACACTGCCTCTCGCCGATCTCCCCCATTACACAGAAAAGCAGTTCTTACCTTCCAACTCCTCTTTCTCATAGTGAATGTTGAGAATTGTACTGGTCCCACCCTGATCCACGACAGCTTCTTCATCTGGTCTCTGTTTAAATGCAAATAAGTTATTATATTAATACACATACGTTCATCCAACACTCACCTAGGTACGTTGTATATGCCAGACCCTTTTGAGATACTTGGGCAGAAAGCACAATGGTTCACATAACATTTTAAGTTTGAACCTCATAATTACCTTTAGATACATGTATAGCAGCTGTTTTCTTTCTCATTTTATAAATGAACAAACAGCCTGAGACTTGGAGAACATTAAGTAATTAGGGCCCAAGGTCACAAGTGTGGTAAAACGCACAGGTAGGACTGAACCCAGGGCTTGTGACTGCAGATCCCACACCTTTTCCACTCACCCACTCCACCTGTAACTCTGTATAACACACAGGTATTTTTCAAGTGCTGTCAAACGGGTTGTCTCATGCGGTGTGAATCAGCCTCCTTGGCCTCTTTGCAGCATTTGAGCTTGTTCAGCACGCTGTCCTTGAAATTCTCCATCCTGCTCCTCTTCTCAGTCTCCTCAGTCTCACCCTAAGGCTCGTTTTCTTCCTAAGTGTAATTTCCAAGGAAGAGGTCTCTACCCTTTGTTTCCCTGGCTTGAGTCGTACATTTCAACTGTAGCCTGAGACTGAGTGGCTCAGGCCTTGATGAGCCACTAGGATGCCATACTCAAGATCCATGTGTCTCAAACTGAAGTAGCCTTCCTTCCCAAATCAGCACCCTGTGCTCATTTATTCCTACCCATCATTTCCTAGTCCACAGTTGAAATTTCAAACTAATTTACTCATTCCACATATATTGAGTGCCTACCATATACCTTCACGGAGTTTGTTCCCTTTTCTTGTCAAGCCCTCTGCAATTTCTCTAAAAATTAACTCTCATCTCTCCTCCATCCTATCCCCACAATCTCCAGCCTTTTAAATCATACTGGGCATTTTTCAATTCTGGAACCATACCCACCTTCTTCACTCAGTATGGCTGTCCCTTCCAGGAAACATCTCTCCCTGACACTGCCATCTTCACCACCAGCAGCTAATACTTATTCATCATCTCATAGATTGCACCTAAATGCACTTCCTTGGAATCCTTCCCTAACTATCCCCCCAACTCCTTCATTCTCCTTAGTAATGAAATATCTCTTTCTGCTCCTTGTGGGAGGAATTCTGCCTTCTTACCACTGTATAGCAGCACAGACTTTTCATGTAGTAGGTGCCAATAAATCTTGGTTAAAAGAATGAATATATATTTGAAAGAAGACATTCAAATAGTCAATATATCTGTGAAAAATGCTCAACCATCACTAATAATCAGGGAAATGAAAGTCAAACACCATAATGTATTATCTCACCCCAGTTAGGATGGCTAGTATTAAAAAGACAAAAAAAAAAAAAGAAGAAGAAAATGCTGATGAGGATACCGAGAAAAGGGAACTCACATGCTGTTGGTAGCAATGTAAGCTAGTATAGCCACTATGAAGAATAGTATGAGTTTCCTCAAAAAACTACAAATAGAAAATTACCACATGATCTTACAATCCCACTGGGAATTTATCCAAAGGAAAGGAAATCAGTATGTTAAAGAGTCATCTTCACCCCCATGTTTGCAGCACTAGTCACAATAGCCAAGATAGGAAATCAACTTAGATATCTAAGAACAGATGAATAGACAAAGAAAATGTGGCATATATACACAATGGAATACTATTTATCCATTAAAAATAATGAAATTCTGTTATTCATGGCAACATGGGTGGAACCGGAGGACACCGTGTTAACTGAAATAAGCCAAGAATACCACATGTTCTCACTCATATGTGGACACTACAATAAAGCTGATCTCATAGAAATAAAAAGTAGAACAGAGAATACTATAGACTAAGAAGGGAAGTGGATGGGGGTGAGAGATTTGTTAAAGGATACGGAATTACAACTTGATAGGCAGAATAAATTCTAGTCTATGTAGAATGACTATGTTAACAATAATATGTAGTTTCAAATAACCAGAAAAAAGATATTAAATGTTCCCAAAATGAAGAAATGATTAATGCTTGAGACGATGAATGTACTAATTACCCTAATCTGATCACGATACATTTTATGTATAGAAACATTACTAGGTACCTCATTAATGTGTAAAATTATCATTTATAAATTCTAAACACAAGCCCCAAACTATTTCAAAAACTCTTAGCTGATTTCCTTGCAAATCTCTTATCCTTCTCAAACCTGCAAATCCAGCCATACTGATAGACCCCAAGGGCATTACACGGGTTTTCACCTTCATGCCTTTCTTTGCTCATGCTGTCTGGTCATCTGGTCATCCAACATGCTCTTTCCTCAAACTCTCCAGCATACTAAACCCTTACCTTCTTTCCAGATTTTGCCCAAATTTCCACCTTAGTATTCTATTTAAAATAGTTTGCTGTTTTAAATTAGACACAAAATTTATGGATACCCTATATTATATTCTATACCCCCAAATAAGACAATCTTGAACATAAGGCTATCCATTTTCCCAAAGAGAAGATTCAAAAAGAAGTTTTTGAGGCCAACCTGAATAAATATACCATTAGGGAAGTAAATGAAATAGTTGAATGTCTATTTAGAATGTTTTATTTATTAATTTAGTTTTATAGCTGAATTTAAAATTACTTACTACTATCATGAAAAAATCTCTAAGATATTAAGTTTCAAAAGCAAGGAAGAGGCTCAGCGCCTGTGGCTCAAGGGGCTAAGGCGCTGGCCACATACACCTGAGCTGGCAGATTCGAATCCAGCCCGGGCCCACCAAACAACAATGACGGCTGCAACCAAAAAATAGCTGGGCATTGTGGCAGGCGCCCGTAGTCCCAGCTACTTGGGAGGTGGAGGCAGGAGAATCACTTGAGCCCAGGAGCTGGAGGTTGCTGTGAGCTGTGATGCTACAGCACTCTACCCAGGGGGACAGCTTAAGGCTCTGACTCAAAAAAAAAAAAAAAAAAGCGAGGAAGAAAAAAATATCATTTTTCTACCTTTCATCTATCTAAAAAAGAGTGCTGGCATATAAGTATTTGTTTATATTTTAAAACATAAAAAAAGAATAGCCACGAAAAAAAAAAACCTTTTTAAAAATAGTCACCTATAGAAGCAGGAGGGAATAGGATGGAAGAGACATAGATACAATTTAGACTTCTTTGAGTATAAGTTATTCTGTAAATAATTAATATAGTCTTATTGAAAAATTTAAAAAGCAATTCCCTGAGTATATATGTATGAAAAAAAGCAATTCCCAAAAATCAAAATGAAAACTAAGGCCAAATTGATGGGATAATTATTCCAAGTAGCATTAAAGCAAACATCCTTAATGGTATATACTCTAAGGAAAAAAAGAATTTTAAAAGTTCTTAAACTGTTATTTAGTAATCATAGTGTTGGTTGTAGAGCTGGTATTGGTATTCTGAAGCCACTGTGTATTGTGAGATAAAAACAAATGAGTAGCATGTGAACTTAATTCTATCATTCCCAGTGTGAGTGAGAACTAGGGTTTTCAGTGGGGGAGAAAAGAAATATAGCTGTAAAATAAAAGGTAAGTAAAAAGCATGTAGTCCTGAACTTTAATTGAATCTACCAATAAGACTATATGATGTATTTTTATTTTTTAACATTTTCAAATTTAGAAATTTATTTTATTTTATTATTTTTTTTGCAGTTTTTGGCCAGGGCTGGTTTGAACCCACCACCTCCAGCATATGGGGCTGGCGCCCTACGCCTTTGAGCCACAGGCACCACCAGAAATTTATTTTATTTTATTTTTTTAGAGACAGAGTCTCACTTTGTTGCCCTCAGTAGAGTGCTGTGGCTCACAGTTCACAGCAACCTCCAGCTCTTGGGCTTAAGTGATTCTCTTGCCTCAGTCTCCCTAGTAGCTGGGATTACAGGTGCCCACCACAACACCCAGCTATTTTTTGTTGGAGTTTGGCTGGGGCCGGATTTGAACCTACCACCCTCGACATATGGGGCCGGCGCCCTACTCACTGAGCCACAGTAACCAACCCAAGTTTAGAAATTTATATTTTTTAGCTCTATATTCACTCGAAAGACCTGAAAATAATGATTCATCAGTAGTAATGAGTATTATTAACCCCTAAATCAGTGATTTTCAACTGGTATGCCATGAGAGAATCTTAGGGGTGCCACAAAACATTTTAAAGATCATTAATTATTTTTGAAAGAAGTTCAAAGCATAATTAAGTATATTCTTTCTTTCACTCTTTTTTTTTATCAACATCATTTAAGTGTGCTATGGAAGTTTAACTTTAGGTTCAACTGCTGTAAGATAATGAAGGTTGAAAAACACTGCCCTAGATTGAGGTCTCTTAAAAACTATTTTCTAATAAAAGGAATCAAAGCCCCTTGGAGAAATTGCTGGTCACAGGTCTCAGTCAGGAAGTGTACTAGATGAGTCTAAATGTCATATCAGACAGTAGGGAAGCACTCAAAGACAACTAGAGTGTGTCAAAAGGACTCGGGAGCCAACTTAAAATGGTCCCTTGCCAGAAACAGGACAATCTGAGCATCAATATGGGTAATAACTGCTACAGACTGAATATATCAAATATGTGAAGATCTATGAGCTGACAATGCCACTTAAAAAGTAACTAGTTGGCTAGCCAGGCTTTGTGGCGGGTGCCTGTACTCCTAGCTACTTTGGGAAGCTGAGGCAAGGGAATCACTTAAGCCCAAGAGTTTGAGGTTGCTGTGAGCTGTGACACCACAGCAACATAGTGAGACTCTGTCTCAAAAAATAAAAATAAAAAAAATAACTAGACAGTCACCAGTGGAGGATAATGCTAATAAACCAATTCATTATTTTAAAAACTGATAAATACTTTATCCAGAGCTTTCCTACATAAATTGTACCACAGAGTGGTATCATAGAGTAGATGAGAAAAGTTTCTCATGATGGAAGAGAATAAAGGAAAAAGGAATGACAAAAAAAAAAAAAAAAAAGGAATGACAGAATGACAGAACACCACTATCTTGTAATCTATAACGGATTGCACTAATTTTCAGCAGCTGCTGCCATCACAAAAGAGAGACAACCAGACATCATACGTGTCTAACGGGAGACCGTACCTCCAGCCAGTGATGCAATCTTACCAAATGGTCCCTGAATCTGCTCAAGCCTCTAAGTCTAAATACTAATTTACTGAGGATACAATAAAATAACGTCCCATGGAAAACAATGCCATGGAAATACAACCAGCAAAATGCAGGCCCTATTTCCTCAAAAGGCCTAAAGAAGAGGATCAACCAGTAGCAACTAGTGTCATGAGCACCTGGATTATAGTCGCTTACCATACTAATTTCTACTAATTTCTGAGAGGAATTAGAGCTGGGTTAAAAGAGACAATGAACCAATCTCAATATATAGACCTTATTTGGATCCTGATTCAAACTAACAAACACTTTAAAAAAAAACATTATCTACCTACATATTAGGATGGCCAAATCCAGGACACTAATAGCACCCAAATGCTGGAGGGAATATGGAATAACAGGAACGCTCATTGCTTGTGAGAATGCAAATAACAATTTCTTACAAAACTAACATATTCTTATCATATGATCCAGCAATAATGCTCCTTAGGTATTTACTCAAAAGATTAAAAACTGATGTCTACACAAAAGCCTAAACACAAATGTTTACAGAAGCCTATTCCTAATTGGCAAAACTTGGACGTAACCAAGATGTCCTTTAATAGGTGGCTAGCTAAACTACAGTACAGACAACAGAATATTATTTAGTGCTAAACAGAAATGAGCCATCAAGCCATCAAAAAACAGAGGAACCTCTTAAATGTATAATCCCACTATATGACCTTCTGTGGAGACAATAAAAAGATCAATGGGCCAGGCACAGTGGCTCACACCTGTAATCCTAACCACTCTGGAAGGCTGAGGCCAGTGGATTGCCTGAACTCAGGAGTTCAAGACCAGCCTGAGCCAGAGCAAGACTTCTTTTCTAAAAATAGCTGGGTATTGTGGCAGGCGCCTGTAGTCCCAGCTACTTGGGAGGCTGAGGCAAAAGAATCACTTGAGTGAGTTTGAGGTTGCTATGAGCTGTTACACCAAGGCACTCTACAGAGGGCAACAAAGTAAAAATGTGTCTCAAAAAAAAAAAAAAAATCAATGGTTATCAAGGGTAAGGATAAGGAAGGATGAACAGGCAGAACACAGAGGATTTTAAGGGTAATGAAAATACTCCTATGATAGATAGTATCATGGTGGATACATGTCATTATATAATTGTTTAAACCCACAAACCATCCAGCACCAAGAGTGAACCCTAATGTGATCTATGGACTCCAGGCGATGATGATGTGTGAATGTAGGTTCATCAGTTATACCAAATTGACACTCTTGTGAGGGGCCTCTTGATGGGGGAAGCTGTACATGTGTCGAGGCAGGGGGCATATGGAAAATCTGTCTCCCTCCCAATTTCACTGTGAACCTAAAACTATTCCTAAGAAATTAACGTCTCTTATGACATATGAGACAATTGGAAATTTGAATACTGACTGAAACTTGTATAAATATTAAAGAAATTATTTTTTCTTTAGTGGTACTATGCTTCTTTTTCAAGAATCCTTATCTTTTAGGGCTATCTACTGAAATATTTACAGGTGAAATTTTAAAAAATGCATATATGTAAAATATATTAACTTAGAAATACTACTTTGTTCACATTTTATAAAATAATGTTATTCAAAATCTTCAAATTGGGCTCAGCGCCTGTAGCTCAATAGTTAGGGTGCAGGCCACATGCACTGGAGCTGGTGGGTTCAAATCCGGCCCCAGCCTACTAAACAACAATGACGATAACAACAACAACAAAATAGCCAGGTGTTGTGGTGGGCACCTGTAGTCCCAGCTACTTGAGAGGCTGAGGCAGGAGAATCACTTAAGCCCAAGAATTTGAGGTTGCTGTGAGCCGTGACGCCACAGCCCTCTACCAAGGGCGATGTAGTGAGAGTCTGTTGCAAAAAAAAAAAAAAAAAACCTTCAAATATACCTTTAACATCAATGACTTTCTCCTCACCATGGGTGCTTTGAGTGAATTAACACCATTTCCCAAGAAATATCAGTTTCATTTCAAGCTAAGTGAAACTTTAGCTAAAGTAAAGACTCTCACACAAAGTCATTTCTGAGGAATAATTTTTAAGTGTTAAAAACTTACCTGCATCTTGGACTTATGTGGGTATTTGCTTACCTAGCTTACCTTTTAAATCATGAATTCCGTAACAGCCAGAACCATGTATTTTTCACTCTTATATTTTTCCAGGCCCCAAGACAGTAGCTTACCACTGTAACTTGCGTTCCTGCAAGTTCCAGGAAGGGGGTGCTGTATCTGAGGTTCACCATATGTACCTAGCACACAGTACAATTGTACAGTACATGGCAAGTAATAAATTTCAAAGAATATTTTTTAGTTTTATGAACTCTTTATTTGATATTTGATCATATATTTTCTCATAAAACCACATTATTTGTGTTGGCTTCCCTACTGGTTTTTAATATAAAGGACAAGGATCAACTAATTCTAATACTTAGTCCTGCCCACAGACACCTGACGCAGGACAGAACACAGTGGGAAACTAAAAGGGAGGGAGGAAGAGATGATATGATTTCCAAGACTATAAAAGCAAAATAAGAAGATAAGGTTTAATCATCTGAAAAATTCAGGTGAAGAAACTGATTTGTTTGCAGCTTCCTTGATTTAGATTGGTTCACCAGAGCCTAAATTCATTGACTAAATGTTGCTTCACTTTGCCTTGCCAAAGAAAACAGCTACTATCAATATTAGCCGAAGCATTTGAAAGGTCAGGTTTGACTGTGAATATGTAGATTAGACCTTGTTTGGATTCTGGTTCAAATAAACCAAATATTAAAAAACAAAAAGAAAGAAAGAATTACAAGGCACTCACAGAAATTTAAACTGAATTAACATTTGATTATATTAAGAAATCGTTACTTTTTTTTTTTTTTTTTTTGAGACAGAGCCTCAAGCTAAGCTATCACCCTGGGTAGAGTGCCGTGGAATCACAGCTCATAGCAACCTCCAACTTCTGGGCTCAAGCGATTCTCCTGCCTCTGCCCCCCAAGTAGCTGGGACCACAGGTGCCCACCACAATGCCCGGCTATTTTTTGGTTGTGGCCGTTATTGTTGTTTGCCGGACCCAGGCTGGATTCAAACCTGCCAGATCTGGTTATGTGGCTGGCACTTTAGCTACTTGAGCCAGAGGCGCCGAGCCATTGTTACTTTTTAAACATAATGATAATCTTGTGCTAAGGCAATTACTTCATTTTTAAAAAGAGTCCTTAACCTTTAGTGATACACACTGAAATTTTCAGGATGAAACGATGTCTGAGAGTTAGAGAATGGATGGGGACATGGATGAAACAAGATGGTGTTTTTACTGTTGAAGCCAAGTCATCGGTACGTGATGATTCATTATGCAAATCTCTCTACTTTGGTATATGTTTGAAATGTTCCACAAATTTCAAGCATACACAAAGTTTGTTTGAAATCATTAAAAATGAAAAGAATGGAACATCAGGTCTCTCTGGTCAGTGCTTGCGGCAGACTCCCCACCAGCTGGCTATCATTTTCTCTGAAACTACCATTACTTCTGGCAAAAAGGACTTCTTAACCTAGGGTCCATGGATTTCTAGGGTAAACAGGCTTCAGAGGATCTGTGGGAATATGTGCGAATGTGCATTTTTCTTGTGAGAGGGTCCGTAAATTTTATCAGATTCTTATAGGGATTGGAGGCTCAGAAAAAATTAGAATCATAAGAAACACATTACATATGCTTTAGGAGAAAAAGGAAAAGAGGGGAGTAAGCAAAGAAGAGTGAATTAGAGAAAAGGCCCTATTTTCTAAGTATTCTCCTTTCTGTATTTCTTCCTAGCTCACTGACAATAACCCACTACATAAACGTGAATTGATTCTGACTGCCTATCTCAAGGCCTAGATAAGATGAAAAGAACTAAAGGGGTTAAGTACACATTAAGACACTGAAATTGCAAGGCAGGCCTAGAGAGAGAAAGCATTGTTATGAGCCTTGAAAAATGAATGAATTATAGCTGAGTGGCAGACCAGATTCTCACTTACAGTTAATGGACAAATTAAAAGGCAGGGATAGAGCTGAATCTTACATAATGGCCCCAGCTCCTGGAAGCAGCCAGAGAGGTGGCAGGGAGGGGGTAGGTGAGGAGCTCACTCTCTAAAACACCTCCCCTGCTGTTCCACTCTGCACCTGTGTAGTGGTCAACCTGCCCAGGCCGACTAAACCCCACCTCTGTTCCTGCAATAGGTCTTACTTTTTAACCTCAAAAAATCCCTCTCATTTTATCCCTAAGGAGTCAGTGTTTTCAGAGATTGTGTATAATACCTTCCCATCCCATCCCTACCTCCATCCCCACCTAGACAAAAAAAAAGTCAAGTGTTTATTGAGTTCTAATACCTTCAACCATTTTTAAATAAAAAGTATAGAGAGGACTTTCATGTTTTTTTTTTATTTTATTTATTTTTGGGGGGAGTCAGGGTCTCTCTCCACTGCCCTGACTAAAGTGCAGTGGCACAATCATAGTTCACTATAACCTCAAACTCCCGGGTTTCAAGTGATCCTTCCAACTCAGCACCTAAGTAGCTGGGACTATAGGTGTATGCCATGACATCTGGCTAATTTTTCTATTTTTTATAGAGATGGAGTCTCACTCTTGCTCAGGCTGATCTCAAACTCCTGACCCCAAGCAATCCTCCCAAATTGCTAGGATTACAGGCATCTGCTACCATGCCTGGCCAACTTTCAGGGTTTCTTCTAATCAGCAAACTCTGTTAATACAATCAGTGTTTGGGACAAATATTTATTGAGCACTTATTAAATGTCTAACATTGCGCTTTACTTATATCACCTCTCTTAATCCTCAGAACAATCCTAAATCAAAGCTAAGCATGATCTCACAAAAGCTAAGTGACATAGGAAGAACTCCAACTCAAATCTGTCTCTGTTCCTTATTAACATTACATGTTAATATTGCCAGAAGCAAAGAATCTGGTTATTTTAAAGAGCTCAGATTATCTAATCACAGACAAATGCCCACAATGTGAATAGCCCCAGATCCACATTAATACCTTCTCAAATCCTAGTGCTACAGAACCTTGTCTTCTAACCTTCCTCTTTACTAACTAGACCTCCAATAGTTCTCCATCTCCTTATTCATCATCTTCCTCTTTATCCATCAGAGACTCCAAATTCTGGCTCCTCGCAGACCCCATCACTGAATCTGACCCATAGATCCCCAACTCTCTAACATCCTCAACTATCTCCTCATTCAGTGCAGGCAACCTATAGCAAGAAAAATGGTTCCATTAGGACTTGTGCAGCTGTTCCATACCTCCTCTTCTCATGTCATGAATTCCTAAATATCTTTGAGCTTCCCATTGTGACTCTCCAGCAGCCTGCAAGAGAACTAAAATTCCAAAATGCCTCTGGTTTCTCAGCGATTCTTTTATTGAACCCCACTTGGAGTCATTCCTGTTCAGTACACATTGCTAGTTAGTACATTGTAATAGGAAGAATACTGGGATCCTAAAGAGATGCACACCCTAATCCCTAGAATTTTTGAATGTGTTACCTTATGTTACCTGAAGCTGCCCTTGCAGATGGAAGTAAGGGTGCTAATCAATTGCCCTTACAATAAGGAGATCATCCTGGAGTATGTAAACCACAGTGAAATCTCAGAGTAATAACAAGTATCCTTAAGAGTGGAAGAGGGAGGCAGAAGAACACAGTAAGATGTGATGACAAAAGTAGGGTCTGAGAAATGCTATTCCTGACTTTGAAGATGGAGGAAGGGAACTATGAGCCAAGGAATGCAGGCAGTTTCTAGAAGACAGAAAAGACGAGGAAACAGATTCTCTCCTAGAACCTCCAGGAAGAAACACGTCACTGCCAACACTTTGATTTTAGCCCAGTGAGACCTGTGTTGGACTTATGAATCACAGAACTGTAAGATGATAATTATGTTTGTGTAAGCCAAAAATTTGTGGTAATCTACTATGGCAGCAATAGAAAACTCATACACACATTATGACTTTCTGACTACCAAGACCAGTAACAACCAACCACTCCTTTATCTAAGATTTGTTATGGTTACCTAGCAGCAGATTTAGAATAAACATAATTGTTTTTCTGGGTCATGATTATTCCTATGAGCCTTCTCTACCCTGCCAAGGCAAACCATGAGCTAAGATTATCTACAGATTTTGAAGGAAGTAAATTTGCAGCCAGAGTTGTCCTCTACTTCTGCTCAAGTCTCTGCTTGGCAAGTCAGCCCACATCTCTCCTACAAAAGCAGAGCCGGTAAGATCAGGTAAAGAGAATGCTCCGAGGTTCCCCAGATCTCACATATGGAAAGAGCACCAAGCGTGTTGTGACGACAGGGTAGAGGGGTATGGACCGTATGTTGCAATGTGCTGAGAGGGGGGGATTGCTATCGATTATGGTTGATACTTTTGTTCAATAACACTGAGCAAATATTTACTGACTGCTTCCCTTAAACTGCCTATGGCTCTCCAAAAAGTTGACCCACTTTCTACAGAACATTCATTCATTCATGTACTCAGCAAATATTTACTGAGCTCCAACATGTGCCAGAGTCACTGGGCACTAGAATTCAGGCCTCAGGGATCCACCATAAGATACAGTGTGACTCCATTCCCATCGACCGTGTTTCTCAATTATCACCCATTAACCAGGAGCTGTTATTCTGGAGATTTCGGCAAAATTTTCCATTCTGAGCAAGTCTGATCCACACGAAAGCCTTAGTAATTGCCCAAATTCACTTGCTTCCCCCTTTGCCACTTCCACTCTCCCTGAACTTCTCTTCAGTTCCCAGCACATTTGGCTCAAATGCTGGGGGCTCCAGCCTCTCCTCCTGCTTGGTTCTGAAAGTGCTAACCAAGAGAACTGTGAACCTATAAGACATCCTCAGTTCCAGTCCAAAGTAGAGGCTTTCTCTAAGCTTTCTGACCTTTTATCTCTATTACTACCCCCTTTAAGAGCTTGTTGATTCTTACAATTTCAATAACCATTTCCAGAGATCTCATCAAAGGAATGGAGGCCTTCATAAACTTATCCTAAATGATACAAATGGTCTCCTAGCTAGTATTTCTCCTTCAGTCTCTTCCCAAACAGTTACCAAGTGCTCACACAGAGTCCAGCACTGGTCTATGTGTCAAGGACACAGCTGCAGTAACCACAGTGATTCAGCGCACTCCTCTTGAGAGAGGCACGCGTAAGGACTTACTTAACCTCTCTATTTCAGTTTCCTCATTTGAGAAATGGGAACAATAAAAGTACACAAATCTCAGTGTTATAGAGAACATTAAATGAGACAATGCACAGAAACACTTAGTACAGTCCCTGGCATATGGCAAGTATGCAATAAAAGTTAACACAACAGTAACAACAAAGAGAGCCTCAGGTGAACAGCAGAGAGGAATAAGTATATTTCACAAATTAGTGAATGAGCGAAGTGACAGCACTTGTTGTGAGCAGGAGAAACAGAGTGACAAATTCTGATAGTGATACGGAGCCAAACACTGATGATTAAAATGAAACTTTCTAGGCTGAGAGAAGGGGAAAGATTTTCTATCTTCAACACGTGAGCAAAGGTACAACACAACAGAAGAGAGAGGTTTTGTGTAATCAAATAACAGCACCTGCTGCTCTACGCTCATCCTAACTAGACCACAAGCTCCTTAAAGAGGGGCCCGTTGGCTTCGGATATGGGAAAGTTGTTAGTTTACTCATGCAATTCAGTACCAATTTTCTATCAGGCATTGTCCAAGATGACATGATTTTCTGCCTGGCTCCTGTTCTCATGAAGCCTCTGAAAAGATAATAAGCAGGAAATAAAAACAAGAACACATCAGATAAGTTGTATATGCTTTTTTCCTTTTTCCCCCTTCTTCTACAATGAAGGAATATATATACTACCAAGAAAATAACGGAGGGTTGGTGCCTGTGGCTCAAAGGAGTGGGGCATGGGCCCCATATAACGGAGGTGGCGGGTTCAAACCTGGCCCCGGGCAAAAAACTGCAAAAAATAAAATAAAAGTAAAAGAAAATAACAGAATCAGGGCAGCACCTGTGGCTCAGTGAGTGGGGTGCTGGCCCCATATAACCAAGGGTGGCGGGTTCAAAACCAGTCCAGGCCAAACTGCAACAAAAAAATAGCGGACCGTTGTGGTGGGCACCTGTAGTCCCAGCTACTCGGGAGGCTGAGGCAAGAGAATGGCCTAAGCCCAAGAGTGGAGGTTGCTGTGAGCTGTGATACCACAGCACCCTACCAAGGGCGACAAAATGAAACTCTCTAAAAAAAAAAAAAAAAGAAAGAAAGAAAGAAAGAAAGAAAGAAAGAAAGAAAGAAAGAAAGAAAGAAAGAAAGAAAGAAAATAACAGAATCATATGAAAGAGGGAGATTAGGGATAAAGGTCAGGAAAAGAAATTCTGAAGGAGTGTCATTCAAGTTGAGTCATGAGAAGACCTGGGTAGAATAGTGTCCTAGGCAGCAGGAATGACAAGAACAAAGCTCCTGAGGCGTGAAGGACCCTGACATGCTGAAGACACAGAAAGAAGGCTGGAGAAGCAGCGCATGTTGCAAGAGTGCAGGCAGCGGTTCTAGGAGGGTGGGGAGGGCCCTGATCATGGTAATGCTTGACAGGCCATGATAAAGAGTTTGGATTTTATTTTAAAATGCATTGGGAAGCCACTGGAGGCTTTTAAGATAGGATACAACATGATCCAATTTATTTATTTATTTATTTTGGCAGTTTTTGGCCAGGGCCGGGTTTGAACCCACCACCTCCGGCATATGGGGCCAGCGCCCTACTCCTTGAGCCATAGGCACCGCCCCCAATTTATGTTTTTAAAAGCTCCCTGTGGTTGCATGTGCAAAGTGGACTATAGAGGGTCAAGAGAGAACCGTTGGAAGACTAAGGCAGTAGTCCACAGCAAAGAAAACAGCATGGACTTATGATCTCTAGATGTGATGTCTGGAATCTCTGTGTTTACCTCAGGTTACAGAATATACCCACTTTGCCAGGCCCAACTCCCCTGCACATCGCCTAGTTGGTCCCACAGGAGGCTTTCCCAGTAACTGTCCATCAGCTGACTATGACTCCTCTGAGTCACCCCATTCCCCTCCTCCGTCTACTCTCATTCTTTTTTCTTCCTATGTTTAAGGTTCTTACTTGCCCATTACCTGACTCCAGCCTTCATGAGGTCCTACTGTTTCCACTCTATTCTTTTCTCTCTCCTTACCCCTCCCCCCAACCTGTGGAAGTTTCGCCAAGTAGATGTAAAGGAGACAATCATTTTCTGTCTACCCCAGAAGCACTGAGGAATTATCAATTTCACAGAACACTAACAGAGACCTAGCATTATTATGCCCTCAGTAAAACAACCTGTACACATTCTTGATGTTAAGGACACTGTCTCCTCACATTTGTTCCAGCCTGCTCTCCCCACTCTCAATAGGAAAATCTGATCCCAATCTCATTGGTTCTCTCATGCCCTCTCTCTCTCTTGCCATCCCTTTCCTCCTCCCTACTCAAACCCTTCCCGTGGCTTCTCCTTGTTCCTCAAATAAATACAAACCTCCTTGGTACAGACTTAACGGCTCTGAATGTTATGACACCAGAATACGTCTCGTACCACTTCCCTCATCCCTCCCATTGGTTCCATCACCATCTTTCTTTCAGGTCTTCTAACTAGATGTGCCCCCTTGTGCCACGGGGCCTTGGTGTAGGCTGTTCTCTTTGCCTCCAAAGCCCTTTGATCTCCCTCTTCCTTCAGCTGAGCTCTTTGCTCAAATTTTCTTCCTTAGCAAAATCTTCTCTGATCTGAGACCAAGGCTAGAACTACTTACATTTATAGCACTTTCTTTTAAAGCACTTATCACAGTTTATAATAATATATTTGTGTGATTATTTGAATAGAAATGGCTACTTCTCCCCTCCCCCACTCCATGGTAAGCTTTAGAGGACAAGAACATTGCCTATCTTTGCTCATTACTGTGCCCCAAATAGAGATTAAATGCATTTAATAGGTCTTAAGAGGATTAAATATGGAAATATTTTCCAAACTTTTAGATATTGTTCCTCTTTTGACTGAGCAAGCAAAGAAGGAAGTATGGCTCTTCTAGTGGCGAGCTATTACCAGGAAGAGGAGAGACTCATCCTCTGATACCCATCAGTCATCCTCCAGATACCCAACTCAAAACGTTTTCCCTGATGAAAACCATCCCTCAAGTCAACATGCCACTTGTTTTCCAAGACCCATCATCCTTCCTGAGAAGAGGATCCATCATCCTTTTCACAGCCCTCCACTTCAGACTTGAACCCCACCCCCTTTAAGCCCTCCTTCCAGAGCAGTAACCACACCATCTGATTGCAGAGAAAAGGAGTGAGAATTCAATGAGCTACCACTCACTGCCTGTCACATGATAAACATTATTTCACAAAGCCTTTTCAGAAATAGCACTTCGTTTGATCCTGTGAGGTACACAAAGCAGATAGACCATTCCCATTTTCATAGATGAGGAAACAAGGTTCAAAGAGGCAAGCGACTTACTCAAGGTCACAAAGCCTGTGTGAGGTAGGTGTAGCATTTGAATCTATGGACTCTAACACCTCGTTCAATGCTTTCCCTTACATTAGCGAGCCCAACAGTTCAAACCTGGTTTTCTCATTCCCTTAAATAAACACTTGTTCCTGACCCCTCAACACTCCCCCTACCCATTTGTGCTTCCCTACCCTGAACTTGCCAGGTGTCTATGCGATGGGACAGAGGGATTCACAAAGCTGACCACACTAAGAAATAAGAACACAAAGACAAGACCTGCCCCGCCGAGAGCAAGATCCCTGACCACCCTATCTGCCCACGTTCTGGCAGGACAACTCGAGGCCAAAAGCCGGCCTCTTCCAACAGGGAAGACCCGAGGAGAACGGAGGTCACCGCCCGCCGGCTGTCAGGCTCCTCAGCGGCGCAAGGGATACAGCAGTGATGGGCCGCCTCCCAGGTTCGGCCCAAGGTCACCGCTCGCTGCCCCGGCCCGATCCCCAGTCTCCCGGAGCGCCCCCTGGTGTCCCGGGCTGGCCTCCCCTCGCCCTCAGGGAGTGGCCCGGGAAGCCCGGGTTTGGGGGCTGGAAGCCGGGTGGGCAGAGGACAAGGAGGCTGAGCCCCGGGGAGGGGCGGGAGGCGGGGCCCTACCTGGTAGCGGAGAACGCCGTCCGGCTCGTTACTCCCGGCCCGCATGGCGGAGCCCGACTAGGTCTCCCCCACGGGCTCCAGGCCGAGCGTCGGCAGCCCGCGCGTTCTGGTCGAGTCTGAGCGGATCACCCAAGCGCCGACCCCTACCCCGGAGCCAACGGTCAACCATCGACCGCCGCCGCCTCCATAGCCACCAGCCCTCGAGGCATCCGCCGCAGCCAATCAGCGAGCGGCCTGTGCAGCCAATCAGCGCGCGGAGCACCGGAGGACGCTGTCCGGCGGTACCCCGGGCTACCGCAGGAGGCGGAGGGAGCCGGGGAGCCAACAGCTCCCGGCCCGGTTGCCGTGGAAACCGTCTCCCTCCCTTCAGGGGCCTCTGGGCTTGGAGGTCCTTCCGACTGCTTGCTGGAAATTGAAAATCTCTGGCTTCCCTGTTTGGAGCTGCACCTGACCCTTGCAAACTGGGAAAGGGTCGGTTTTGCCTGTTCTGATTTTATTCCTTAGGAGGTGACTTTTAAATTTCTGGAAAACGTCCCTCAGAATTTCAGGAGGAAGTAATTGAGGATGAGGGGAGAGAGGCTTTTTAAAATTAATTGTTAATCCCGTTAAAGAGAAGCGGACCTGCAGTGATCAGGCCCCTTTGCCTACTCACTATGACTTAGATTTCCTTCTGAGTCTCAGGTCGACAGCAAAAAGCACAGAGGTGAGCTAAGGATAATTGTTGAAGTAATTCCACAAAAACACTTCCAACTTTTCCAAGAAATGATCTAAGGCAAATTATTATTTAACAACAGAACTACTGATCTAAGGCAAGGTTTAAAAATCATGAATATGCATTCAGTTTGATTTGGATGTAAAAGAAAAGAGAGGCTGGCTAACATTGAAACAACTCTCTTTCCCCAAGAGGAGAAAGGGGGCATTTGGTTTCATATGCACTATCACATCAGACTGTAGATGAGTCCCCATTATCGGGGGAAAGAATTGTTGCAAATCATTCTCAGCCTCCAAAGAAGCTGCACTTGGGGAACATGGTCCGGTACATGTTAAAGCAGTTGTCCCCTGCATACCAGCTTTTTGGCTTGGCCCCGAAATTAGAAACAAAGTTGGACTTTAGTATCCCTGAAGCAGAACCATATAGAAATGTGTGTTCTCCTATGTAAGCCTCACATGCACTTTCTGAGTGTTAGAGTTCCTTGCCACACTCTCTGTCCATCTCTTTGCTAAACGTCTCCTTAGAATCTGGAATTCATATCCCACCCTCACCCCCCTTTTGGCCCATCAAAATCCTGATCAACCTTCAAAGAACACCTCTTCCAAGAAAGCTTTCTTTATTCCATTCTTTTGACATTTCTAACAAATATAATCTCTTCCTCCTCAGAATCCTCATAGCACTTTATACCTTTCTTATAGCAGTTATCATGCTGCAGTAATTTAAGTACTGTATATGTTGACTTTAGTTTACTACAATATTATAAGTTCTTTCAAGGCAATGATTATTTTTCTTATACCCTTCTGTATCCTCCACGGAGCCTCAAAGAGTGCTGATCACATAGAAAGTAGCTCAAAAATACACATGTTTTTAATTCAATCAAACTAAAAACGTGTTGACATCTACTAACATATAGGCCTAAGTAGCAATGAAAATGCAGAGAAATGTAAAATACATATTTCCCAGGAGCTTAATAGTCTAATGTGAGAAATAGACTATATGTTAATACAATGGCAAAACAATGCAACATAGAATAAGAGCCATACGAATAAGGTAGACAACAAAGATTACAAAAATTCAGAAGAGAAAATTATAACTTAAAGGCACTTCAGGAAAGTAACACAGAGGGTATGGTTTGAGCTAAGTCAGAAAATATGGGTAAGATTTGGTTGAGCCAAGATAAGGGAAACAGGCATCTCAAGCTTTCAGCAAAGACTTAAGGGTAGTAATGCAAGGTTGGATGTGGTGGCTTCCCACTAAAGAAAGAGGATTGCTTGAGGCCAGAAATTCAAGACCAGCAGGGCAAAATAGCAAGACTCCCATCTCTTGAAAAAAAGTTAATAAAAATTAAAAAAAATTAAACTTACCTGGGCATAGAGGCACATGTCTCTAAGTCCTAGCTACTCAGGAAGCTAAGGCTGAAGGATTATCTGAGTCCAGGAGTTCAAGGCTACAGTGAGCTATGATTGTGCCACTGCATTCCAGCCTGGGTGATAGAGTGAAAATTTGTCTCTAAAAAATTAATTAATTAAAAATAAAATTTAAAAAACAGTAATAATGCACATGGCCCACTCAGGGTAGCCACCGTTTGGGCCAGAGCAGAAAGTTATTGAGAAGAGCAGTAAAAGTTGTGATAAAGAAAGCCAATGTTGGGCGGCGCCTGTGCCTCAGTGCGTAGGGCGCCAGCCCTATATACCGAGGGTGGCAGATTCAAACCCGTCCCTGGCCAAACTGCAACAAAAAAATGGCTGGGCATTGTGGCAGGTGCCTGTAGTCCCAGCTACTTGGGAGGCTGAGGCAAGAGAATCACGTGAGCTCACAAGTTGGAGATTGCTGTGAGCTGTGACGCCAAGGCGCTCTACCAAGGATGATAAAGTGAGACAGTCTCTACAAAAAAGAAAGAAAGAAAGAAAGAAAAAGAAAAGAAAAGAAAGAAAGAAAGAAAGGCAATGTTCAAATTATAGAGAACTAGCTAGTTAGTTCAGGCTTTATGTTTCCTATATGATAGAAAGTAGGACACTGCTGAAGGTTTTAGGAACACTTCCATGCACCAAGACCTGGGTTTGGGGGTATAAATGTATTGTATCATTTAACAGTTATAAACATCTCCATTGTTTCTCCATTTTACTGGTAAGAAAACTGAGGCTCACAGAAGTTAAGCAACTTCCTCCAGGTTTGGCAGTCATTTGGTTGGTATTCAATTATTCATTTATTATTACGAAACACATTTACTGAGAACCTATGTATCCAACCCTGTGTTGAGTACTTGGAAAATAGCAATAAGACAAACAGAATCCCCAGCCTCATGAGCCTGACAATTGAATAGGGGGAGTCAACAATCTTTCGATAGTTACAAGTTATAATAGCTAATATGAAGTTATAAATGGTAGAGACTAACTGCCATGGGAGGAAAAGAGCTGCTCTGAGGATGTGAGGAAAGCCTCACCTGGTGAGATGACTTGAGCAAATCTCTTGTTTTAGAGTACAAGAGAAAATCTAAAAATGGTACCGGAGTCAGGCATGGTGGCTCATACCTGTAATCTTAGCACCTTGGGAGGCCATGGTGGGAGCACCAATCGAGGCTAAGAGTTCAAGACCAGCCTAGGCAACATAACAATATAGCATATCTACAAAAAATAGAAAAATTAGACGGCCATGGTAGTGCACACCTGTAGTCGCAGCCACTCCAGAGCTGAACTTGGAGGATCCTTTGAGCCCAGGAGCTTGAGATTACAGTGAGCTATGATGATGCCTTAGAAAACAAGTGTCATCTCCAAAATCTGTCTTTAGGACAGGATAGATTAGAGGGGGAAATATGAAGGGACAAGGATAGTGGGCAAAAGAAAAATGTGCCCAAATTCCCCACTGGAATTCCCCTGGAAGACAGGTCTCACCCATGGCAGAAGTGAAGTGGGCAGGGTAGGGAGAGCAACGAAGTAGAGTTGATTGCTGGGAGCTCTGGTGGATCTGATTTTCCTCCAGTTCCAATATGAGAAAATGTCAGAGCCTCTGGCCCTTTACTCCAGGGTCAAGAGCCCCATCTTCTGGCCTATTGTGCAAATTACAAAAGGAAGTATTAATAGATCACAAAGGATGCAGCTGCTGAGCCTTCTGCTATCTGGGCCACTGCGGAAGACAGGCTCTCCCTCCCAGGGCTCATTTGGTCTCTCCTTCCCCAAGGAGGCCAGTGCACTTGGCTCCGGGCACCAGGCTCCCACCCTCTATTGCTCCCTACCCTGGTTAGAAAAGTGCAAATATTTAGCTGACCGCCTGTCCAGCAACTATTTGGAGGAACCGGAAGAGGACTGACTATTCAGCCAAGGACCCCACCTCACACTTGTTTTTTAAATGCAGAAAGAAAAAAAAAAAAAAACAGCAGAACAGAACTCAAAGCCTTCTGGGCCTGCACTTGGCTATGAAAGAAGAACAGTGAACATGAAAATGGAAAATACTTGTGTAGAGACAGACATAGAAACACACCCGCCCAAGCCAACAGAGAAGCAGGGAGGCATGCTATATGGACAGCCTCACTTATCATTGCAACAACTCTATAAGGAGGTTCTATCACCCCATTTTATATAGATGAGAAAATTGAGTCTTAGAGTTGTAACTTGCCCCAGGTCACACAGCCAGCACAGTTAATAAATGGAGACCATGGGTTCTGAGCCCACATGTATCTTATCCCAGAATGCATGAGCTTACCCAGCATGCTGCTTCCCATGGGGCTTCCTGGGGATTCCATCCTTCTCTAACTTTATAGACTCCACCCTCTCTTCAAGGTTTCCAAATGTGGCCATCCTTCCAGATTTTGTCTCTAGACCCTCTCTCTTCTCTAATACCAGTGGTTCTTTAACTTCGGGGAAAGAGGTGGGTCTTGAATGCTCTGGAGACATGATAAAATCTATGGACTCTCTTTTTAGATAAGTACACAAAAACCCAGGCTCTGCACCTGTAGCTCAGGGGTTAGGGCACCGACCACATACGCTGGGCTGGCCGGTTCGAACCCAGCCCAGGCCAGCTAAACAACAATGACAACTGCAACAAAAAAAATAGCCAGGCACTGTGGCAGGCGCCTGTAGTCCCAGCTACTTGGGAGGCTGAGGCAAGAGAATTGCTTAAGCCCAAGAGTTAGAGGTTGCTGTGAGCTGTGACACCACAGCATTCTACCGAGGGTGACATAGTGAGACTCTGTCTCAGAAAAAAAAAAAAAGCCCAAATTTTGCATATGATTGTAAGCATGTGTTCATAGATTTCCTAGGGAAGCTCTAAGCACTTTACATATCTTTAAATATTGACTGAAAGACACTGAAATTCTCTTATTCAGGAGACAAATAGACAAAAATGAAAGAAACTTTAAAAGTCTGAGAAAATGTTGTTATATAATTACAACCAATTTTCCCATCAAAAGCATCTCAATTCCTCCATCAGTTTATTGTGTCTCTTACTCTGTTTAAACTGTCAAAGAGGCCACCAGGGCAGAGTCTTCACTTGCCATCTGATAGCTCCCCATTCCCAGCTGCATCTTATACCTATTTTACTTCTCCACTTTCCTCTTAATTACATATCCAAACCCAAGAAAAGGTTGGGGGAAAGACGTCGGGATCCAAGGAAAAAGTTAATTAGGGCTTGTTCATTCTGTCGTCTGGGAGCCTATCCTGCGGAAGGGAGGGGCCGGAGAGGGAGGGCAAGAGAGACACGATTCTTTGTCAAACTGAAAAGGTTATGCAGGTGCATGATTTGCTTTCAGCCCTTGCCAAGTCACAGCGTATCTAAAGAGACTACAGAATACAATTTTCATTGTTCACAGCGTGCTGCAGGCCGGAACACTGCATATCACAGGGAAGAATACTGAGGTGCCAGAAAAACCAAGAGCTGAGCTCCGGACTAGGAAAACCATGCCCCCGCCCTTTGTTGTCGTCAGCATCGCCTCCAGAACTTCATTATACTGCACTCATTCACACCTTGCTCCAGACTAAGTGAGGCACTGAGATGGAATCCAAGTCCAATGGCAGAAACCTAGCTTCTGCCTCTTTAGAATTACAATTAAAGTATTTAGAGGCAGAGGTAGGAGGAAGGAACTCCAATGGGAGCAGAACAGGAAAGCAGAGCGTGAAAAAGTATTGTCATGTATAAGTCAAGAATCGGCCTTTTAGGCCAGGCACAATGGCTCACGCCTATAATCCTGGCACTCTGGGAGGCTGAGATGGAAGACTGCTTGAGCTCAGGAGTTCGAGACCAGCCTGAGAAAGAGCAAGACCCTGTCTCTACTAAAAACAAAAAATTAGCTGGGCATTGTGGCAGTCACCTGTAGTCTCAGCTACTCAGGAGAGCAAGACAGGAAGATCGCTTGAGCCCAGGAGTTTGAGGTTGCTGTGAGCTAAGCTGATGCCACAGCACTCTGGCCTGCACAACAGAGTGAGAGAGACTCTGACTCAAAAAAATAAAAAATAAAAAAGGAATAGGCCTTGAAGGAAAGAAGCTGTCAGACTTCCAGATCCAGATGGGAAGCCATTCAGAAATTTGAGAAAAGTTGGTGTTAACCAAGGACCACATGCCAAGACTTGGATACCAGATCCGAAAATATTCAAATTAAATATATTTATCTCATTGGTTTATAACCAAACCTAACCCTGCTTAGAAATCAGGTCTCTTTAAAGTAGTTTCACACCATATCTTATCTATTTGGGGATAAGACCTCCTGAGCTTGTTATACTAAATAGGGAAGGTTTTTTGCAGTTGTCATTGCTGTTTTAGCTGGCCGGGGCCAGGTTCAAATCCATAACCCTCGGTATATGGGGCCGGCACCCTACCCACTGAGCCATAGGCTTACTTCACTTCAGCCCATAGGCCTAAGATAGCTTTAAGGTGACAGCAAATTCAATACCTCACATTTATATTATTGCTCAACTTTTTTAACACTGTTACATCATTTGTCTTCATGGGTCTAGAAGTGTATACAGAACATTTTGCAGACTAGGAAGCTAAATGAAACTAGGTGTAGGTATTTGCCTAAGTCAGTTAATAGTGGAGCTGGGTCAGAACTCCTAATGCTTTCCACTTCATTCTGTGGCTTCCTAGAAATATAATTCTACTCAGCCACTTCCTGCATAAAATTGAATTGGCTTTAATGGAACAGTGAAAATATGAATCTCCTTAGAACTGACATTAACTGTTCCCCAAGCAAAAACCCAGGGTTTCTCCTCTGTTACCTTTTCCCCTAAGATGAGAGTTTCCTATAATTTCCACTTTAGAATGCTTGCTAGTGATACCCATTCATTAGTTTACTGAACAAACTGCTATGAAGTTCTGAAAATAACTATTACGGCTTCTTATCTCTAAAAGCACATTATCTGACATAGATATAAATTCAATCCAAGCTACTCTTACTTCCAGTGATACATCCCTTGAGGCCTTTTATTTTGTAGCTAATAAAAAAGAAAAGAGAAGCATTCAGACATTTGGGCTAGGGCAAAAGGGAATAGACATAGAATTTGAATTTATTTCACTTATTTATCTTTTTCTATCTCGAATCTTTTGCCAAATTGAGATGCCAACTTCATCTTTAAAGAAAGAGTTCTCTGGCTCATTCTGAAAGCCAGCAGAAAATATAAGAAAGAATATTTGCTGGACTTACCAAAATCAATCAGGGCTATGAGACAGTCAGTTAATACATGGTAGAGAAAAAAATCCCAGCCTTAAAACACATATTGAAATAATAAACTTTGTTTGAGGTAGGCAAAATAGACTAGAGCCATTGCAGCTGGATTATAACCTGTATGTTCTTTTGGGTCTCTCTGGAACTTCTTATCCCAATCCCCTAAGAACTGTTGGAAGAGACTTCAAAGCCCTATGAACCAGTTTCTGGCCAACATAACTCCCCTCCACAGCGTTCCAGAGAAAGGGCTATCTAATTCTCCCTGGATATCTCTAGTAACAGAGAGCTCACCACTCTGGCAACCCCATTCCAGGTTCAATTTGCCTCCTTGAAACCTCCACTCATCATTCCAAATGCTCTTCTCTGTAGCTCCAAAGGGAATGTCTGCTCACTCTCCCACATGACAGCCCTTCAGAAACTCGTAGCCAATTATGACATCCCCTATTAATCTTATCTTCCTGAGACAGGGCCTGATCAGGATGGGATTCCTGTCTCCAACAAGCTACCTGCACCCCTTCTAGCAATGAAAATACAGTTTAAAAAGACTTCTACCACTGTTAATCTTTATGTGTGATAAGGTACCATAGTTATGTAGAAGATGATTCTTAGTCTTAGGGAATGCATGCTGCAGTGTTTAAGGTACAGTATCAGCATGCCTACAATTCACTTTTAAATGATACAGCAACACAGATACAGAAATAGGTAGATATGGCTCAGCACCTGCAGTTCAGTGGTTAGGGCTCCGGCCACATACACTGAGGCAGGAGGGTTCGAACCCAGCCCAGGCCTATTAAACAACAATGACAACTGCTACAAAAAAAATAGCCGGGCGTTGTGGCAGGCACCTGTAGTCCCAGCTACTTGGGAGGCTGAGGCAAGAGAATTACTTAAGTCCAAGAGTTTGAGGTTGCTGTGAGCTGTGATGCAATGGTACTCTATCGAGGGCGGCATAGTGAGACTCTGTCTCAAAAAAAGAAATAGATACATATGCCAAGATACATAAAAAGAAATAAAGCAAATATAACAAAATATTAACAGTTATGGAATCTAGTGGAAGCTTTACAGATGTTCATTATCCTTGTTTCTTACCTTCTCTTTGTTTTCATGAGTAAAATTTTTATAATTAAAAGTTGGAAAATAAAGGGCTAGAAAACACAAATTATCAAACAAAAAAGAAGCACCGTCAAACTGGCAAATTCCCAAGCTTGTGGACACTACTCAGGACATCTCCAGTACTGGGCAGGCCAAATGCCAAAAGTACAGATTATCCCCAGAAAATGAGTCATGACCAAAGTAAGGTGATTCAGAAGTCTGAAAGGTAAAGAATGGGCAAAGGCATGGCACACAAATGCAGGAAAGAAAAGAAAAAGAAAGAGAGTAGAGGTCATGATCTTACCTTCTGATAATACTGATTTTAAGCCACAATATTAAAACAGATGAAGATAGGCACTTCATAATAGTAAAGGTTTACTCTACAATGAGGATCTTATAAGCACCTGTGCAAATAGATAACATAGAAACAAAGATAAAAAATAAGGTTTACTGGACAGATGACGAAGAATCAACACACATACTGGAAAGAGCTTATTTTACCTCTATCCAGAGCAATCAGTCAAGGGGAAGAAAAAGAAGGAAGATAAATTGGAAAAGAGGAAGTCAAAAATCCCGCATTGTAGATAACATGATTTTATAGAGAGAGAAATCTAAAGACTCCACCAAAAAATTCTTAGAACTAATAAACTAATTCAGCAAAATTATAGGATTAAAAAAAAATCACCATATTGCTTAGTGCTCTTAGTACAGTGGTTACAGTGCCAGTACTGTACACAGAGGCTGGCAGGTTCAAACCTGGCCCAGGCCAGCTAAACAACAATGACAACTGCAACAAAAAATATCCAGGCGTTGTGGTGGGCCTGGATTCAGATATTTACAGCATTTTATTTTCAACAAAGGTACCAGAAACATACACTGAAGAAAGGATACTCTTTTCAATAAAAGGTGCATGCTCATACACATACAGAAGAATGGAACCAGCAGGGTGTGGTGGCTTGCACCTGTAATCCTAGCATTCTGGGAGGCCGAGGCAGGTGGATTTCTCGAGCTCAGGAGTTTGAGACCAGCTTGAGCAAAAGTGAGACCCTGTCTCTAAAAATAGCAGGGCATTGTGGTGGGCACCTGTAGTCCCTGCCACTCAGGAGGCTGAGGCAAGAGAATCACTTGAGCGCAAGAGTTTGAGGTTGCTATGAGCTGTGATGCCATGGCTCTCTACCCAGGTGACAAAACGAGACTCTGTCTCAAAAAAAAAAAAAAAAAAAAAAGAATGGAACTGGACCCCTATCTCTCAGCTCATACAAATCAAATTTGATTAAAGACTTAGATAAAGACCCAAACTATAAAACTACTAGAAGAAAACATAGGAGAAATGCTTCAGGACCTTGGTGTAGGCAAATATTTCATAGCTAAGACTTCAAAAGCACAAGCAGCCAGAAAAATAGACAAATAGGACCATATTAAATTAAAAAGCTTCTTCACAGCAAAGGAAACAATAAGCAGAGTAAAGAGACAACCTGCAGAATAAGAGAAATTATTTGTAAACTATTTATCAGATAAGGGACAAATATTCAGAATATACAAGGAACTCATACCTCTCAACATGTAAAAAAATTCCCAAATAAACCCATTAAAAAGTGAACAGACCAACAAAGATAAAAGGAGACATTTCTCAAAAGAAGACATAAAAATGGCCAACAGGTATATGAAAAAATGCTCACCATCACTAATCATGAGGGAAATGCAAATTAAAACCATGATGAGATATTATCTCACCCCAGTTAAAATGACTTTTATCACAAGACAAAAAAATAGCAAAGCTGGTGAGGACACGGAGAAAAGGGAACTCTTGGACATGCAAATTACTATAGTCATTATGGAAAACAGTATGGAGATTTCTCAGAAAACTAAAAATAGAACTACCATATGATCCAGCAATCCCAGGAAAGAAAATCACCATATCAAAAGGATACTTGCATCCCTAGGTTTATTGCAGCACTATTCACAACAGCAAAGATATGAAATCAATGTAAGTGTCCATCAACAAATGAATTATATATACAATGGAGTACTATTCAGCCATAAAAAATGAAATCTCATCATTTTCAGCAACATGATGGAACTGGAGGACATTATGCTAAGTTAAAAAAGCCAGGCACAGAAAGACAACACTTATTTCATGTTCTCACTCCTATGTGGGAGCTTAAAAAGTTGATCCCATAGAGATAAAGTAGCATGATGGTCACTAGAGGTTGGGAAAGGGGGCTAGGAGTGAAGAGAGGTTGATTAATGGGTACAAACCTACAGTTAGATGGATGAAATAAGTTCAGTCTGACAGCACAGTATGGTGACTACAGTGACCAACAATTTATAAATTTCAAAATGAGCTGGAAGAGATTTTAAATGTTCCCAACACAAAGAAATGATAAATATTCAAGGGAGTGGGTATCCTAAATACCATGATTTGATCCTTCCACATTCTATGCATGTATCAAAATATCACATGTACCCCAGAAATATGTACAAGCATTAGGCACCAAAGATATACTTATAAAAAATAAGTAAAGATATACACCTGAGAAACATAAATTAATACGATCTAATTGATACATATTAAATTATATATTTTGAAAGCAAAGAATACGTCTTTTCAAGGGCTCATGAAATGTTCATCAAAATAGATTAGGCTCAAGCTCAAATACACCTCAAAAAATTCCATAGAGTAGAAGACATTCTATTATCATAATGTGATCATACTTGAAATCAATAACAATTTTTTTAACTTTACTAAATAGACCTTTTAAATATGACCTTTCAAATTCTTAAGCAAGTCTTTAGAAAGAAAAAATTAAAACAGTAATTGTAAAAGACTAGGAACAAAAATATTTTATAGATTTAAATAATTACCTAAATATGAAAATGAAAATAAATGAATTAAGTATTTTCCTCGAGAACTTAGAAAAAGAGCAACAAAAAAAAATTAAAGAATGGCCAGGCATGGTAGCTCACACCAGTAATCCTAGCACTTTGGAAGGCCGAGGTGGGTGGATTGCCTGAACTCAGGAGTTTGAGACCAGCCAAAGCTGGAAAGAGACCTCCATCTCTAAAAATAGCCGGGCACTGTGGCAGGTGCCTGTAGTCCCAGCTACTTAGGAGACTGGGACAAAAGGATTACTTGTGCCCAAGACTTTGAGGTTGTTGTGAGCTATGATGCTACTGCACACTCCACTGAGAGTGACAAAGTGAGACTCTGTCTCCAAAAAAAAAGAATTTGTAAAGATTGTGTAGAAGTTATTAAATTAGAAAATGAAAAAGCAGTAAAGCTTTTAAATATATTCAAGGGCTGGGCACAGTGGCTCATAGACATACCTGTAAACCCAATACTTTGCAGTGCCAATGCAGAAGGATCCCTTGAGGCCAAGAGTTCAAGACCAGCATGGCACACTCTCGGAGGCTGAGGTAGGTGGATTACTTGAGCTCAGGAGTGAGTTTTAGAAAGAGTGAAACCCTCATCTCTACTAAAAATAGAAAAACTAGCTGGGCATTGTGGTGGGCACCTGTAGTCCCAGCTACTCAGGAGGCTGAGGCAGGAGGATCACTTGAACACAGGAGTTTGAGGTTACTGTGGAGGGAGGGGAAGAGTTGAGTCCCTTCAAGAGAGCCCTTGCTGGGCCCTTTCCTAGCTGTTCTTTAACAAAAGGGGGGCTCATGGCTTCATTCTTCATAAACCATGTCACTTATTTTACATCCTTCCAAAGCAGGTGACATTAACCACTCCCTTCTCTTCGCCAATCCTGGGCCTCCTACACACACTCCTCTGTTACAGCTCTTATCACAATCTAGAGTATCTGTCCCATAGTCCAGCAGACTGGAAACTCCTTATAGATAGGGACTGTGTCTTTCAAGTCTGACTCCCTCATATCATACTTAGCACTCTATGCTTTATGGCCTCCGTAATGTCTCTTCTTTTTCTTTTCTTTTCTTTTCTTTTCTTTTCTTTTCTTTTCTTTTCTTTTCTTTTCTTTCTTTCTTTCTTTATTTTATTTATTTTTTTTTTTTGAGATAAGTTCTCACCCTATTGCCCCAGGTAGAATAAAGTGGCATTATCATAGCTCACTACAACCTCAAGCTACTGGGTTCAAGTGATCCTCCCGCCTTAGCCCCTAAAATAGATGGCACTACAACCATGCATCACTATGCCTAGCTAATTTTTGTATTTTTTTCATAGAGATGGAGTCTTGTTATATTTCTCAGGCTGGTCTCAAACTCATGGCCTCAAACAACCCTCCCTCCACAGCCTCCCAAAATATTAGGATTACAGGTATGAGCCACCACCCCTGACCCATGCTGCTTCCGAATGCATTAACTTTTCCAATTGTGGATAGATTATCAGAATGTTCTTCATACTCGCCCAATATCTTTCCCTTGGGATAATTTTATTTGTAGCTTGTGATAGCCCTCATTAGACAGAGTTCCTGAAAGTGAAATTCTAGCTCTTTGCTCACCTCTGGTTCTAACCCCATTTATACAGAAGTCAATATAATCACAGCTGCTGCTGCTACAGCTACCGCCACGGTGACTGCCACCAACTTCCTATTCTCAGGATACTGTAAAGGAAGCAACCTGACAACCCCATTACCTCATCTCTCTGGTGTGTTCAGTCCTGTGTGTCTCTAGGGACCCAGACAGGCCAATTTGTTTAATGTCACATGATCTGCTGCACCCTGGTCTTAATTTATTACAGACATCAGGACATGGCTCTGTTTTTCTGAAAAACAGATCATATCTTAGGTCACAAGGGCTGGAACTTTTTATCTCTCTGTTCTAATAATGGATAATTTGATTCACATCTGCAATATGAATCAAAAACCTTAATGTTCATAGTCCTTGACCCAATAAGTTCCACTTCTAGAAGTTTACCCTAAGAAAATGGCCATAGGTGTGTAAAGAAAGGGTTTACTGAAGAATTATTCATATATATATATATATATATAATGGGGGAATTCCCAGTGGGGAATTTGTGTGCAACCTCTCCAAAGCAAATATAGTGACATGGTTGGCCACAAAGCATCAAAAAGCCTGACGCAAAGCTTGTAATGAGGTGGAGAAATGGTGATCTCTCCAGTGTTCAGATGGATTGAGGTACAGCAAGCCCACAGGGGCATGGAATAGGCCAGATGCTGAACCAGCCTGTTACCTCTCTGTTCTCGGGATCATCTCCTCTCCCAAGGGGAAGCCCTCCAGTTCCCTGGTCTCCCATCTGTCTCCAAGAATGACCTGGGAAATTGCCTATTTCAAGGGCATCTCATGACATAAAATCTAGAAGGATGGGTGGTCCATTGCTCCCAATAAAATATGACCATGCCTCCCCACTGTGAGTCACCACTCACCACATTTCTCTTTGGAGATCAGAAGCATCATTTCCTAAGCTTTTCTTGGGAGTTTCTCTCTACTTCCTCTCTGCCAGACTTGAGTTTAAGTGAACATAGATAATAGCTTTTTCATCCATTCCTCTATAGCAATAACTTAATTCAGGGCATCATATTATTTATTGATCAGATTCTTTTGGTTGAAAGTGACAAAAACACATTTAAACAAATTTCAATCAAAACAAAAAAAAAAAAAAGAAGAAGAAGAAAAGAAAGACACAAAGGGAAAAGGAAAGGAAAAAAAAAGAAAGTGAAAGAAGGAAGAAGTCTAAGAATAAATGACTTCAGGTACAGCAGGATCCAGGCATCCAAGAGATATCAGTAGGGTCTTCCCACTCTTCACTCTTTTTGGTGTGAATGGGGTTCTCCTTTCAGGATGATGAAAATGTTCCAGAACAAGACAGAGCTCATGGTCACATAACATTGTGAATGTACTAAATACTACTAAATTCTTCACTTTTAAATCATTTTCTGTTAGGTAAATTTCACAGTGTCAGCTCAGGTTGAGTCTCCTTCCTCGTGTAGTAGCAAAGATGGCCCCTAGCTACTCTAAATTTACATACCTTGCCATCTAATGATTCCACTGCTGGTTGTGTGGAGGAGAAGGATAAAGGGTGGGGGGAGGAGTTCATCTCTTTGGCTAGTTCAGGAAATATTTCACAGAAGGCTCTGAGTGGCTTGGCTTGGGTAATATGTCATTCCCTAAACCAATTACTGTGGCCAAAGTTTCATAGATCCACCCCCAGGTACTGGGGGGTGAGGCAGGGCTCATCTGAATTTCATGGACTCAGAATCAAAGGAAAGTGGTACCCTAAAAGATGCTAGATAAGGAAAAAAGCAGGTTCTTTGTACTTGACTGCCCTTGTCCTGATGTCTGCCTGTCCTTGCATATAGGAAAAATCCCAGTCTCTTATACGCTTCATCAGGAGTCTTCCTCCCCAATCTGACAATTTTATGTTCATCAGGCAACCCAGGGCTCCAAAGCCACCCATCCCCTTCATGTAGTTCTGAATAACATGTTGTGTCTGCTTTTGTGTTGCAGCAAGCGTGAATAGTCGTTAAGCAGTAAGAGTCCTATAATTTGCCCACAGGTCTGACTTCACCCCGAGTGAAACCCACTTCCCTGTCTATGGTCAGGCAGAAATCACTGTAGCAAGCCCTGAATAGAAATAAGAACTCCAAAGCCCTGCAGCCATAACCACATGAGGTTATATGAGGTCTGACAATTAAGTCTGTGAACTTGCCATCTGTGTTTATGTTGGCAGCACTGTACAAATAGCTCAGTAAGGTTTTGTAACCTTGGTACGTCAGTGTCTCACAGCTGTGTTCCTGTCAGCATGTGACCATATTTTGCTGAGTGGCAGTCATTATGGTTGTTGAGTTTTTTGTGTGCTGTTGTGAGAATGTTGGAGCTTGAACTAGAGCAATGAACAAACATTAAATTTCTTGTTAAACGTGGCAAGAGTGGAAGTGAAATCAGGGACATGTTAATTTAAGTTTATGAGGATAATACCATGAAAAAAAAAATGGCAGTGCACAAATGGAGTAAACATTTGTCTGAGAGGAGAGAAAGGACCACTGATGAAGAGAGGTCAGGGAAGCCAATAGGGAGCAGAACCGATAAAAACATTGCAAACATTTGTAAAAGTATGCGTCAAAATTGTCACCTGATTGTGAGAAGCAGACAAGTAAACATGTAAATAGCAATAGAAGAGAATAAACAGGAAAGTCTTAACTGAAAATCTAGGCATGAGAAAGTTGTGTGCAAAAATGGTCCCAAAGGAGTTCACTGATCAACAAAAGCCAAGGTCAAAGCTTGCTAAGACCTTTAAGAGAGGCAAGACAATGTTTGGGGCCATGAGATCACTGGTGATAAAACATGGATGCACCATATATGACCCTGAAACAGTGTCCAAGTACACAATGGGAGTCTGCCAATTCTCCACACAAAAAATTCTTGACAGTCCACATCAAGAGTCAAAATGTTGCTAACCTTTTGACATCAGAGGGATTATGCATTATGAATTTGTACCAACTGGACAGTTAACCAAGTTTATTATTTAAAAGTGCTGAAAAAGCTGCATGAAAAATTAGACCAAATAACCTGAACTTTTTACCAACAATTCATGGCTCTTGCATCACGACAATGCACCAGCTCACACGGTGCTGTCTGTGAGGGAGTCTTTAGCCAGTAAACAAATAACTGCATTGAAACACACTCCCCACTCACCTGATGTGGCCTCCAATGACTTTTTTCTTTACTCAAAGATAAAGGAAATATTGAAAGAAAGACATTTTGGAAGGGTAATACAACAACAGCTCTAATGGCCATTCCAGAAGTAGAGTTCCAAAATTGCCTTGAAGGGTGAACTAGCACTGGCATCAATGCATAGCTTCCCAAGGAGAGTACATCAAAGGTGAGTGCATTGATAAGATATGTCGCATTTTGTCTGGGATAAGTTCACAAACTTAACTATTAGACCTCACACATCTTATGCCCCACAGAAGCTTAGCTTGTCAGGCCAAGTATCCTGACATAGGGTACTTGGGTCTGCATCTACCCAGCAGAAAGAGTATCTTTTAATATGGTCTTTATGGGTTAATAACTACCCTGCCTACAGGTACAGACAAGGAATGATTGTCCCAAGGCTGTCACGTGAAGAATTTAAAGGCTTGAACTCTAGACCTGGGTAGCATGGCTTGAGTAACAGAATTGTTGCCTTCTGAGGTATTTTGTTACTTCTGCATGTGATGAAACTGCGCTATGAGGCAGTGATCCTGCAGCTGTGGGCTTCTCCAGTCTGGCAAAAATCTTGCTCCCCACTGACTGCCAACATTTCCAAACTCTGAGGGGTGCTTCTCCGTGAGTGACACAAGAGCAGGGAACAGTAACCGCCCACCTAGATGTGCCCTTGTCCCATTTCTGTCTGTTGCACTGCTTTCGGCTGCTTTGGGAGTAAACCAAAATGATGGAACTTTGAGTAGGATCCTTCCCCGCCCTCAAATCCAGACCAAACTTCGTGATGCAGCCAAGCTCATCAACACGTTGTTGAGGCTTCTGCCCAAACTCTGAAAATGAGTAAGTCAAGCTTTCTGGTGGAGCTACAGGTGTGCATCAAGAAAGTCAGGTGTTGGTTCCACTGACACTTCTACTCAGGCTTGAGAGGCCCCAGCACATTTAGCAGAGTTCAATCACCCTGGGTCTCCTTGGAGGCAGCAAGGAGTGGCCTGGATGTCTGTGTTATTGTTGCTATTGCTGCTGATGAATACACATTTTTTAATGCCCTGAGCACTGTTCCGAGTGATTTACATACATTGTCTACCTAAATTTCACAACAGACCCACACAGTTATCCTCTTTTATAAAAAGAGGAAACTGAGGTTAAACAACTTGCCCATCGGCTCAATGCCCGTAGCACAGTGGTTTCGGCGCCAGCCACATACACAGAGGCTGGCGGGTTCAAAACCGGCCCAGGCCAGCTAAACAACAATGACAACTGCAACAAAAAGTAGCTAGGTGTTGCGGCGGGCGCCTGTAGTCCCAGATACCTGGGAGGCTGAGGCAAGAGAATCGCTTAAGCCCAAGAGTTTAAGGTTGTTGTGAGCTGTGACATCACAGCACTCTACTGAGGGCGACTCGGGAAGCTGAGGCAACAGGATCTCCTGAGCCCAAGAGTTTGAAGTTGCTGTGAGCGATGACGCTACGGAACTCTACCCTGGGCAGCAGAGTGAGGCTCTGTCTCAAAACAACAACAACAAAAATAGAACACAGAGCCCCGCTCCAGGCCTTCACTCTGCAGGTCTCAGAGCAGCTCTCATGGGCAGCAGGAAGCCATCTAGACATGGCTTTCTCAGCCACTGGAGCAATGATAGTTCATGCTGGCTCCAAGGTTCTCTGACTCCCCAGATAGGATTATTTCCACAATTACATTCCAGGTTCTGCAGAAAATTCTCATTTTTGAAGACTCAGAGTAAAATCTTTATGCCCTTAGAGGAGTTCTAGACCCTTTTGGACTGGTACACTTATTTCCTCCTTGGTCCCTCCTTTGGCTCCAGAACAGCCCACTGAGTTACCTCACATAAGACACAAGATCAGGCAGACCCCATAAGCAGTACAAGCTCCAAGTCGGTAGTGTTAACAAGGTCTGGGTTCTGTCTCTCCTCTGCTCCATCCTGTTTATGACATGGGCTTTGTCCTCTGGTGGGCCCTTGAGGGACTGCCTTATTTGTGTATCTGTTTCAAATGAATGAAAGCTTCCTAGAGGCTCCCAGCAGGTACCTCTCTCTGCCCATCAGGGGAAACTGTTTGACCCACTACCTCAGTGGGAGATTTATAGGGCCTCATTGATAATCAATGGCTCTTTAAAGAGTTTCTGTAAATTCATAATTTCAAAACAAAAATCTATTTCAATCTACTGTCAGCAAAACATAACCCACATCCCATTCACAGAGAAAGAAAAGGATATTCTAGTTTAGGACTTCCTTTTCCATCTCTCTTCCTCATCTCTGGATGGTTAGAAATCCTTGAGATAAAAGCCCCTTGGAGTCATGTACAGATCAAGGTGGAATAAACGTGGGAGTAGACCGATGAACAAGTGATTAATAGTTTAAAAAAAAGGAAAGAAAGGAAAACCCAGGAGAGGGCCAAGGGACAATACTTGGCTCTGTGCAACCTCTGCCCACTCCACCTACCACACCCGGGGACCACTCTGTACCTGCAAAGTGGTACTGCGCCTTTGGACAGTGCCAACATTTTTTAAAGTTGGATTTAAGATCAGGCAATGAAAGAGTCAGGATTCAACCCACATCTTGCTCCGAAACTGTTTTCACTTTGCCAAAATCATATGCTATTGATATGTCTGTCTACCTAGAAAACCAAGGCGATCAACTGGAAATCTATCAGAGCCACAAAGAGCTCAGTAAGTTGAGTGAGTTTAAAATAATTTCAACCATTTCAGACAATATACTGGGAAAAGTTACTATTTAGGGCACTTGCCAAAATCAAGGTGGCTCCTTCTTCGGGAGAAGTTTCTAGAAAAAATAAAAAGAAACCAGTAACAACAGCTGCCCTTGGGGAGTTAAAGCAGGTAACTGGGACCCCTTGTAGGAGGAGCACTTACCCTTCACCCTACTTGTGAGCTTTAGATTGTTGTGCTATATGCACATATTATCTATTGAAAATAAGTAAATAAGATTCTAGGAAAATTAATGAGCAATGCAGCAAAAATTTCAGGATGTTAAGAAACCTCAGACACAAGGACCCTAGAACTGCCAGTGAGTTATTCTATCACCTTTCCTCTACTTTCAATCCCAAACAATATTAAACAACATGGAGCTGCTATCAAATTTCAACCTTCTTTAATGAAAATTTATAATTTTTTTTCAAATGTCTAAGAAGACAAGAATCTCCCCTGCTGCTTTTTTAGGAGTAAATAACAGAGGTTTTACTTTTAGCTAGAGGGTAGTTTGCTCTGGGGAGGATAGTTTATAACCCCTCTTATTACATTCCTTTGGGCAAAACAATTGTTGGCTTGAGATCCAATCAACTGTTTCAGTAAGTTAAATGTGCATGTCTCTTTAAAAAAAAAAGAGAGATATTAGACAATTAGAAATCACAATTGGGGGCAGAAAGTTCTCACAGCAAAACCTAAGCATTTAGATGTTTTATTCATGACAATTACGAAATTTCTCTTTTGTAAAAGGTACACACAGATCTTGGGCATCTTGGTCACTTGAGAGGAGACCATGTTGTGTCATTTCAGTAGAAGAGTTCACAGTTTGCCAACCCCACGTGTTTCCCAAGAAAGGAAAAATTTAATAATTATATGTTAAAATGCTGCAGTTATAGAAAAGAAACATCGACCAAGAGTCTTCTGGAATAGATAATATTTACAACAGCAATCAAAGTACAGAATATCAAGGAATCTTTTGGATGAGAATTGTGTAGATCGGGAAGAGAGAACAGCAGAAAACTTTTCTGAGGATCATATTAAATAGGGCCTTGAGTAAATGAGGAGACATGTGGAGACTCAGACTCTGAGGTCAGAAACCCCTCACTTCTAAAAATGGGTATGCTTATAGCACCCACTCCACTAGAGAACAATAAAAAGATACCCAGTCCTTCCTCAGAGAAGGGGTGCTGTTACTTGTGATGTTTTCTGCATTGTATCATGTTTCCCAATGGATAAAGACACCAGCATCTTCTGCAACAGATGGGACAGAAACCTGGATAAATTAGGCCTAAATTTGTGAGAAAATGTATTTTCACATGCATAGCCACAGTATTAATCAGAGTTCTCTAGAGAAATAGAGCCAAGAGGTGTGGGTCAGGGGAGAGAACAGAGGAAGGGGTGGGTGTGTGTGTGTATGTGTGTGTGTCTAGGGAGGGGGAGAGAGAGATTAATTTTAAGAAATTGGCTCATAAAATCATGAGAACCAGCAAATCTGAAATTTGTAGGACAGGCCAGAAATTCATGTAAGAGTTGATGTTGAAGTCTTGAGTCCAAAATCTGCAAGATAGGCCAGCAGATTGAGCTTCTACATTGTAGTTGAGACAGAATCGATTCTTCCCCAGGAAACCTGTCTTTGCTCTTAAGACTTTTAACTGATTGGATGAAGTCTACCCACATTAGGGAAGGTAATCTGCTTTACTTAAAGCCAATTGATTGTAAATGTTAATCACATCTACAAACACCTTCCTAGCAACATCTAGACTAAACTAAACTGGGCACCACAGTCCAGCCAAGTTGACACATAAATTTAACCATCTCAGCCACCTCCCAGCTATTAGGGACCTCCTTATGGGTCTGGACCCACCATCCAGACCATCTTTACTTCCCCTGTTCACCTCCAGGAATTTAGTATTTCTCCTTTTAGATGTTAGGGCTGCTAACATCTCACTTTCCTACAGGCTACATGCCTACTTTCAGAGGTTTGCTCAATGCCTTCGCGGGTAAACTCACACACTCACACACATCACACATCCTTTGGGAAGGAACAATTTCAAGGACACAAAGATGACTTAGCCTATAAAGGCTAACCAAGGTGATTTCCTGTTCTCCTTCACTTGAGAAGGGGCAGAGAGAGAAAGAAAAAAATTTATACATATATATATACAAAGTTTATCTGTACTGGAACAGTCAGCTACATATAGTAGAAAAGCAAGGCAAATAATCTAAATGTCCTGCAATACATGGTAAGTTGAGAAAAAATTATAGCTCATATATACAAGAAAATACACAGCTATTAATGATGGTATGAAAAAGATTATTTAATCATCTTGAAAAATATCCATCCTCACCTGCGGTGCATCTTACAAGGGTACATGTGAAACTTAGTAAATGTAGAGTATAAATGTCTT
>CAUYPK010151624.1:0-22226 GCA_963574355.1 Loris lydekkerianus
GCCTTGTGAAGCCACTTCATCACTTTTGGGGATCCCTATAAGATGAATATTGGTTTTCTTCAAATTATCCCAGAGCTCTCTGAGAGAGTGATCTGTTTTTGCCCTCCATTTCTCTTCCTCTTTGAGAGTTTGGGAGCATTCTAAAGCTTTGTCTTTAATGTCAGAAATCCTTTCTTCTGCTTGCTCCATTTTGTTATTGAGAGGTATTCTACTGTGTTTCTTTGAGGGCTGCAACTTCTTTTCTCAATGTGTCAAAATCTTTGGTCATTTGGTCTTTGAATTTGTTGAATTCTTGCGATATCTTTTGGGTTACTGCTTGGAATTCTAGTTCAATCTTATTTGCTATCCAGATTCTGAATTTGATTTCTGACATCTCAGCTATTTTTTTGTGCATGGGATCTTGTGCTGTGTCTGTCCCATTGATCATTGGGGGAGTGATCTACTCTGATCATTCATATTGCCAGAGTTTATCCATTGATTTTGCCTTATGATTGTTTTTTCACCATTGCCTCTAGCTGTCCCCAGAATTGGGGAGGTGCCTCTCCAAGATTAGACCCCAGCAGGATTACTCTATTGTTGCTGGATCTTTGTAGGGAGTGATCCTGTGTAGCTCCTCTGGGGCTGCCCCAGCCAGGAAGTTCTGGTTATGGGAGCAGCTCCAGAGTGTGACACACCTGGATCCAGCAACAGGGCGGAGGGTGCACACAGTTCTGGGAGTGTCTTGTCTCCAGTGACTTTGGCTCAGAATGCCCAAGGCTCCAGCTGTCTCTGACCAGGAGAAGTGCTCTCTCTGCACAGAGGCAGGAGGGCTCCGGAGGTCATGCTACCAGAGTCCCTGGCCAGAACACCAGGCCGGTGTGGATGCAGGGAGGGTACAGGAGGGAAGTCACAGATTTGCCCGTCTCCCTGAGTTCCTGGTCAGGGCATGCAGAGGCCCAGCAGGTGCAGCTTTTACCAGGGTCTGGGCAGGGGCAGATCGCTGATCGTGTCACAGCTCTTACAGAGGTCCAGGTACCTATTGCTGATCATGCGCAGCACAGGCACTCCTGTGAATGGCCACCTACCATGCTGCTGACAAGGGCCACCTATTGCGCTGCTGAGAAGGGCTGCCTGTGGCACTACTGAGAAGGGCCCCCCACCACACTGCTGAGAAGCTAGGTAAAGATTTCTACAAATAGTTACAGTAAAGGCTAAATAACATTTCCATTTGAGGCCACAAATTGGATGCAAGAAAGACAGGAGAGCTTTAAAGTAAAAAAAAAAAAAAAAAAAAAAACAAGTGGGGGGAAACGCCCCTACAGAGTGCTAACAAGAAGTACATTAATGGCTGAAAGTTTGCTATACCACATTAGCTATGATTGTGGTCCTCCACCCCAGGCCATGGACTCTTCCTGATTCATGACTTGTTGGGAGCAGATGCACAGCAGGAGATCAGTGGTGGGCAAATAAGTGAAACATCATCTGTGTTTGCAGTAGCTCCCCAATGCTGGATCTTTGCCTGAGCTCCCATCCTGTCAGATCAGGGGTAGCATTACATTCTCACAAGAACACAAACCCTACTGTAAACTGTGCATGTGATTCTAGGTTGTGCACTTCTTATGAGAATCCAATGCCCCCATCCCCCCTGGTCCATAGAAAAATTGTCTTACATGAAAACAATCTCTGGTCCCAAAAATGTTGGGGACTGCCAATGATATGATGTGCTTAGACAGGCCATATAAACCAGAATCCAACAAGCATCGTTAGTCCCTTTAGCTGATGCAATCCCTTCAACAGAATATTTGCATATCCTCACATCATAAGTATGAATGGTTGTGAAATTACTGCAGTTAATTCAGGTAAATGTTACAAAATGGCTTGTTAATTTGGGGCCACACTTATGCCAGGGCACATAGAAAACCTGTGAAATATTCAGATATGTGTGGGTTGGTACAATCACGTTGTCAAGGGCAGAAGACTGTTTTTTTCCCCCATGTTTAAAGTGACTTGAGCACCCCTTCTTTGACAGTGACTACATGTATTGTTTTAAAAGTCTACTTCATGCATTTAACTTATTTTTCTTTAACTTGTTCTTGAGGTAGAATGCATAAAAATTGCACCAATCTTAAATGTAGAGCTTGAATAAATTTCCAAATACATATGATCATGGAACTTCCATTCAGATAAAAATATATAATATTATTATAACACTACAGGAGCCTGTTCTTGAATTCTCTTAGATATTATCAACCTTCCTCACCCCCACCAAAAGTAAGCACTATTCTGACTTCTAGGTAAGTTTTGCTTACTTTTTGAACTTCATAAAAAAGATGTCTAAAATGGGGAAAAAAACAAGTCAAAGAATGTGAGGGTATATTGGCTATATATACACATCAGTGAACTTGTACCCAAGATCCATAAATACAAATCAATAAGAAAAAGATAGACAATCCAATTTAAAAAGAGGCAAAAAGACTTGAAGAGGCTCATTACTAAAGAGAACAGTCAAATGATATTTCATGCACATTAAATATACTCCTTTTGAGTCCCGATAATAAAATATTGCTGAGTTATCCAGGGTGTGAAAAACAATCTGCTGTAGAAACCTTAGTTTTAAAGCAATGTAGCTTTTGTGTGAAGAAGAAAGAAGACATTTAACTACTGGAAGCATATATGCATCAAAAGCTGTGAAATCAGAGCCTGAAATAACACACACACATCTATGAAAGTGGAAGTTATATTAACGTTAAGAATTCTTCTACTTACTCAGATATTTTGAAATTTAAATTATTTTTTAATTTAATAAAATCAAGTCTTGGGAAATTAGTGATAAAAAAAAGAGATTAAGTAACTTACATTTCCCAAAAGGAAATGAAAGTTGCAAGAAAACACTATGAAATTTAAATCATATAAAAAATAAGAAAAATATATATTTGACAAAGTAGGAAGAAGTTGAGGACTGTGGTTAGTTAATGAAAAAATGAATGGTGTCAAAGTCTAAAATATCATTTCCTATTCTTAACCTCCCTTTTTTCTTCCTTTCCTTCCTTTCTTCTTTTTTTTTCCTTCCTTTCTTTCTTCCTCTCCATGCTCTTTATTGCTAAAAGTTCTGCTACCTGTGAGTTTGACTTTTGCTGATACTTTATTTACAATAACACACCCATCCTGATAGTGATAAGAAGTGATTTAGACTTTAGTCTCAAAAGCTGAATGTTTACTTATTCACATTAGCTACTATCTGTTCATATATTCATAAAGCACCCATTAAACACCTATGTTAAAGGCATTGTTAAGTGCAATAAAAAGCAAGATAAATAAAAACTTCAAGGAAGGAAGAGTCCAGTTAGTTGAACTAGGTCATGTAGAAAAATGGCCATAATTCCATGTTAATAGCAATATTGAGCACAAGAGAAAGGAAGTGGTTAATTATTCCTACTTGTCATGGAGGATAAAAGTAGTGATTAAAAAAGAAAAGGTGACATTGGACTGATGTAATGTCATATGTGAGTAGCGTTATACATCCAGAACAAAACTTAGACAAATATCCCAGGAACGTCCTTCCTGTTGATTTTCTTTCCCACATGAATCTAATCACGGAAGTTAGCCTTTGGTCAAAACAGAAGAGGCTATAAAAAGCTCTATGGCAGGAATTTGCTGGATCAGAACTGAGAATTGTTAATTTCTTAATTCTATTCTGACCTTGGAATTTCAGAACTGGGTAACTCTTTGCAACCTAGAAATTGTTGAATTCTCTGGCTCTGTATCCCGATGTCCCACTGACTGCATTCCCAACATCCACCTGAAAAATCTTACTTGAGCATTTTTAAAGCTTACGTCGCCATCCAGTATCTGTTCTTTCCATCTTATTTCTGTACGCTACACCTTGAACCCCAGTTAGCCCTTCGTTAATGGTCTTTTCATCCCTGTGGGTCTGTTTGCTTGTTTGTTTGTATTTTGACTAGGAATGACTTTCTTGTTTACCTTTCTGGGTTCATGGTCTATATGCTCTTCCCAAGAACAGCAAACAGATCTCTGGTCTTGATCCTGGTTTTCACCCAACTCTGAGATTCTGCCACTCTCTAGATCCCAGGGTTTCCCAGTCTGTCCCATCTTATGGCTGTGAAGGTCCAAGACACAATGAAAAAGAGAAAGAGTTGTTTTGTTTCGTTTTGTTTTATAAATAAAAGTATGCAATGAACCCAATTCCAGATATAAATTCCAATTTATAAATAAAAGTATGCAATGAATCCAGATGTCAATTTTTAAATCTTTGTATGTATCATCTATATGTATTCCATGAATCTCCTATATACTTTTGTAACAAGGCATAACCTGGAATAGTTTTCTTAAAATCTAGTTTACCTGCAATAAAATATTCTAAGAGTCGTTGTTTAAAATAAGATTCCTAGACACTGCTGCAACCTACTGAATCCAAACCTCTGGGCCCAAGGCTTACATACCAGAATTTTTCTTGACAAGCTCCAACTACAATTTTCTTTAAATCATAGTTGTGTACATTAATGCAATTATGGGGTGCAATGTGCTGGTTTTATATACAATTTTAAATACTTTCATCAAACTGGTTAACATAGCCTTCACCTCATTTTCTTAGTTATTGTGTTAAGACATTTATATTCTACACTTAGTAGATTTAACACATACCCTTCTAAAATGCACCATAGGTAATTCTTATATACTCCAAAGTCTAGAAGCAACTGAAATGGAACAATTCCATGCACAAACTGATCACCAACCGATTTAAGTATTTACTTTTGCCTGCTTTTGATAGGCATTATGGGAGGAACTCAGAGGAACTATCAGAAACAGAACTGTTTAAAATGAGACTCAGGAGAGGTTGAAGTGGGACAGTTATGAGTTCAACTTTGGAGTGGAGAGATTCACAGGAGACTCTGGAGATGAGAGGCTAAATAGAAGAGTGAGTGAGGTATAAATTATCAATGTCTCTGAGGAACTGAACGAAGGAACAGTCACTATTTCTATGATTTGTTTTCCAATTCTGGATTCTTTAATAAACTCAGGTTTTAAAATTACTGGTGGCCATTTCATAGCTAGCCATGGGAAAACAAAATAAGTTAATAAGAAAAAATGCTAACCAATATTATTTTGTGGCAGATGTCAATGACTATCAACCAACTGTTCAAAAATTCATGGAAGTCTGAACATTCTGACAAATTTGGAGACTGGTTTCAACTGTCAATAGAGATGTCTTTGCTCCACTGTCCCATAGTTTGACTTAACAAAACCTGATAGTTCCCATGGTGAACCTGAATGTTTCACTACTGCCAAATTATCAAACATTTTTTGCAACCATTATAAATTTGTATACCTGTCTCCATATGCACTGATTTTCTACTGCTCCTGTAACAAATGCTCACAAACTTAGTGAGCTAAAACAACACAAATGTATTATTATTATCAAGTCTGACATGGGCTTCACTGGGCTAAAAGCAAGGTGTTGGCAGGGCAGCATTGCTTCTTAGAGGCTCTAGGGGAAAGCCCACTTCCTTGCACTTTCCAGGTTTTGAAGAGTGACTGCTTTCCTTGGCTCACAGCCCCTTCCTCCATTTTCAAAGACTACCATGTTGCTTCCAAAAGGTGTAAGTAATGGCACCCAGAGATGAAGCCACAGTGGAGATGTTCAGGCCAGGTTTATTGATAAGGGGAAGGTGACCTGCCTGGGCAGTGCAAAGATGGTGTTTGTGCCTGGGAGCAGTTAGAGACCCCTTTTGTATGGAGCCATAGGGGGTGGGCACATTTCACAGCTTGCTTGGAAAGTTAGGGTCTTTTGAAAGAACTTTTCAGGAGGTGGGCTAGCCAGATCCTTTGTGTCTTTGTCTTAGGAGGAGAGGATAAGGGGGCAGGGAAAGGGTTTGTACGTGGCCCCCAAACAACTTCTAATTCTGATTTCAGCTGGGATAGGGTCTTAGCTCTTAAGGAATCATATCGTGGGTTTGGGCCCACCCAGATAGTCCAGAATAATTTTCAAAATCTCAAGGTCCTTGACCTTAGTCACATTGTCAAGGTCTTTTTTAGCCATGTACAGGAAAAAAACATATTCACAATTTCAGGGATTAGAACATCTTTTGGCAACCATCTCTACTTACCATACCCTATAAACCAGGAGTTTTTTGAAAGTGAGGAGCATGCATTTCCATCTTTGTCTTTTCAATGTTCAGTACATACAGCAATGTTTGTTGAATGTTGTTGAGTGGACGTGAGTTTGAGGTGGGTGGGGAGGCTTATACCCTTTCGTAGAAAGGAGCCACATCCGTGAACCACAATGCCACAGAGATGGCCTACAGATAATGTACATTTTAACAGAAGGCTTAGCGATCAGTAATTATTAACTACCACCAAAATTAGTACCACTAAAGATGAAATGAAATGAAATAAAAGAAAAAACAGCATTCTTGAAAAGTTCATGAACTCTGACATTGCTTGTACACAACTAAACTTGTTCTCCTCGTACAATCTATGTCTTGCCTATATAGCGTACTATATTGTGGTAGATTATTTGGAAAACCAGTTGCAATAATTCTTCCCTGCCTGTAGGTAAGCTCCTCTGCAGGAAACCTGGCCATTGCTCCCATTAGCAAATCAAGTGGAATCTGTTTCTGTGCCTCTCTGATCTGGGCTTAGACACATGATTTGCCAATGAGACATCAGCAAACATGATAAAAGCAAAGTTTGGAAAGTGCTTGCTCATTAGGGCTGACCCTCTCTTGTACAGGGAACCTCCTTACACCCTCTAGCCAAGCTTAGGATAGCTTAGGAGGAATAAGCAGCCGTTTAGGAAGAGCCTCCAGCTGTGCTGGCTGAAGTACCAGATATGTAACTAAGGTCATCCTAGACCATCCGGTCCCAGCCCAAATCGGCAAGAATGGCCTTACCAATGCACAGAATTGTGAGGAAAAACATAACAATAATGCAAGTGTAATGTTTTAAGCCACTTTAATTTGAAGTGGTTTGTTAAACAGTAAAAACTAACTGATAGATCATAAAAAATTCCTTTCACAGAAACGTCATAGTAAGGGTCAACACATTGTACCACCCGTCTACTGAACCAACTTACTGGACATTCCTTGGCATCTGGTGTGAATGTGCCGTATCCACTCCCTCATTTTTCTCCCATTCATTCTCAGAAGTCTCATCAGTTGTTTTCTCCTGAAGAGGTCCCAACCATCTTGTTAATTTTGCTTACTATGTTTTAATTACACTAACCCTGAGTTCGCCAAAGTTTGCATTTAAGTTTTATAGCGGGAGCAAAACACTCCATGAAGTTCTTTTTATAAGAGCACAAAAACCGGGAACTGCCTAAATCCCCAACATTAGAAGAATAGCTAGGTAAATCATGAATTTTGATGGAATAATTTTCAGCCACTGAATAGAATGTTTTTTAAAGAATATTTAGTGACAACGAAAATGCTCACATGTAATATAAAGTGAAAAGGGCAGGATTAAAATCTATGGATTTCTTTATACCATTTTTGAAAGTGTTTTGTAAGTCTGGAAATATTTTAAAATAAAAGTTGAAAAAAGGCTTTAATGTAGAGCAAGTAAATTTCATTTTGACGTCACCCAAACTCTCTTCCATAAATTGTTCCTAATTATGTATTTAATTGTCATTTTATCTTTTTGAAGAGATTTTCCTTGTAATAGCATTAATGTCTGTATTAGTAGCAAAGGGAATAAAATCTCACCATTTCTTTTAATAACTTTCTTCTCCTCTTTTAAATTTGAATTATATTATTCTTCCACTAATCCTGTAGGAGAGAAAAGTTCTTTATCTTTCTAAAATTTTGTGTATTGCACAACATCTTATAAACTTCCAACATCATTGAAATACCATAATGATGTGATTCTGGACACTGTGGTTAAAAATTGCTACTGTCTTGATAGCTACTCAGAATAATGTAGTTAAAACATTATTCTAGATTCTATAATTAAATAATTATACTTGTCTTGCTTGCTTGCTACTTTTCTTATTTGCTCTGTTTTTCTTTATTTTTTCCTCCTAAGGCAGTGCTGACACATCTCTGGAATGTGCTTGGGTTTTGTGTGTGTGTGTGTGTGTGTGTGTGTGTTTTGTTTTCTTTACTGTTTTCTACAGTGAGATCATTCTATACTTCAAATGATTTCCACTTCTTTCTTTCCCTTTTTCCTTTATTTTTCTTTTCCTTTTTAATTTTTTTAGTTTTTAATTTCAGTAAAATATACATAACATAAAATTACCATCATACCCACTTTTAAGTATACAGTTCAGTAGTGTTAAGTATATTCACATTGTTAGAAAAGGTCTGGCTCCCACCCCTTTGTTTCATTTTATGCGTGTACCCCAGAAAAGATACAAAGCAAAGATGATTTGCTTAGTTCTAGAGAACCATTAAGGAGAGTGTATGCTTGGGGTCATAAATCATTTTTCAGACATTTTGAATGATTCACATAAGATGCAAGTAAAAGTATTATAATAGAGCTAATTTTGAGCCAAAATAATTAGAAACAAAAATAAGCATAGCTGAGCAGAGAGCTCAAACACAGCTGTGCTTCTTGTAGAGACTTAGGTATCCAAGGAATCGAATCACCCAGAATACAGGTTTACCAGAAAAAGTATCAAAATAGAAGGTCTCTAAGGAAACAAAATTAATATGACAAAATCTATGCCTTAAAGTTCATATGCTTCAGGTAGAGAAGAATCCTATGTCTTTACTCAGAACTTTATGCTTACTGGAGGGGCAAAATCACCACAGACTGGAAATAGCAAAAATGAGTTAAAAAGAGCAGGTCTTGAAGGGAATATTGGCACTATATGGAAGATAAGTTACATGTGGAAAGCAGAAGAAAAAAACATGAAAATCAGAAGATAGTATTATAAATACGTAAGAAAATGGAAACATTGTTAAGAATAAAAATACCTTTTACGTCTCAAAATTTCTAGAAGCCATTATGAATTAAAAATCATGATAACCTATGCTTATAGTGATAGGTTTAGTGTATTCTATTTTCAAATATAATGGACGAAATTTATACTGAGTCATTTCTCTGTACTTCTATTGACAGTTTAATTTGTAGACTATATACTGTATTTTAGAAGGATTTCATCTAAAAAAATTAAGTGGCCTTTGTTTTATTTTTACTCTGTTATTTAAATTTGGGGTGCCTTACAGCAATGTTAGGGACAGACTCATGCAAGGAGTTTATACCTAATTTTTTTTTTCAAAATATGTCACACAAGTAGTTACTCAAGTTCTCCAATTAAAAAAATAACAATACCAGTAATGAGAATGCTTTTACAGTAGACCCTCCCTAACTGACCACCTCCTTAAGTTGACCTAATTCTCATAGGCTGGACGTGCACCTTATGTACATGTCAGCACAGCAGGCCAGGTTCCTTACGTTGACCCCTCCATATGCTGAGCAGTTTGTTACAGTCCCTTGGGTGGTCATCTGACAGAGGTTCTACTGTATTTCAAAGTATGCACAGATATTTTTCCCCAAATGCTGAATTTCAGTTAAAATTGTTCTAGATGTGCAGCATCGGAACAAGATGTCAAAGGGAAACTCTGAGGATGTCGGACTAGAGAGGCTCACAGACCTTCACTGGGAGATGCCCACAGTCCCCCACAGAGAATGGCCATGGTGCCCTTCAGCAAATGATAAAGGTTTAAAAAGAAAATCAGATGAAAATTCAGACTGTAAGCTCTGTGAGGTTAAGAATCCTGTCTCTTGTCGGCCCTGGACGGCCAGCAGCGCCTGTCACATGGAACAAAGGATATCCGAGGCAGAATGAGGACCTGGGCCCGGTGCTTTTCACACAATTACTTTTGTCACTTTCTCTGCATTCCAGTGAACTAAGGCTGTAAGACACAGGCAGCAAGCAAACACAGTTCCTTTCTGGACTTTAATTTATTGCAACAGATCCTATAGATTTCAAATAGCATTTTTTAAAAATGACCTCACCAAACCTCCCTAGAGTGGTAATCCCCATAGCTTTATCAGACATTTCAGTGAGCACGCCGATATCATGCCCATGGCTGTGCACAAACAGCATCTACTTTTGTCCTGGCCTGCTTCCCCATATCCTGTGTCTGCTTTGAATATATTTAATCAGAGAAATTTCAGAACCTAGGTCCTATATTCTTGCAATGCTGTACATTTAAATATGAATAACTGGTATTTTTCATTCTTTTCTTCCCCAAAAATGTGTCAAGTATCTTTTCTTACAAATAACTTTACTAAACCCTGGGAAATCTGTGAAGAGGAAAACAAACACAGAATCTTTCCTCACGGACCTTAGACTCGGGTCTGGAAGTCAGAACACAAAGGAACAAAATTAACAAGTAAAGAAACGTGTAAGAAGTACTGAAGGAAAAATATGGGGCTGAAAATAGGAGTAACAGAAAGGGGTGAAGAGGTAAAGTAGGGTTAAACTGTATAAAAAGGTAACATGTAAGCTAAAATTTGAAGTATGATGCAAAGCTCAGATTGAAAAGAGACTAGGGGCCAGGCGTGGTGGCTGACACCTGTGATCCCAGCATTATGGGAGGCTGAGGCAGGTGGACAGCCTGAGCTCATGAGTTCGAGACCAGCCTGGGCAAGAACAAGACCCCGTCGCTACCAAAACAATAGAAAAACTAGCCAGGTTTTGTAGGGGGCACCTGTAGTCCCAGCTTGGGGGGTTTGGGGGGGGCTGAGGCAAGAGGATCACTTGAGCCCAAGAGTTTGAGGTTGCTGTGAGCTGTGAAGCCATAGCACTCAACCAAAGGCAACAGAGTGAGACTTTGTCTCAAACAAAAAGAAAGGAAGGAAGAAAAAGAAACAAGAAAAGAGATGAGGGAACACTACCCTCTGAAGCAGGAAGGAGCTTGCCATGTTGAGCTGAAACCTAAGTGGGGATTTTTGTCTGAAGCATCAAGAATCATCAGAGAGCAGTGGGGCAGGAGAGGATGAGCATACCAGACTCGGATGGCCTACTTAGCTATGAAACATTTTCTCAATTCCTCAACTAAATTAAAGAGATACTGCTAATTTAAATTTGATTTGATTCAAAATTTTCCATAATGCATTTGAAATAAAGGGTTCACCAATCTTTATTGCTTGGATCTGTTTACACTAAGTGAAGCTCAGTGTTAACAGCTGTCTTCTGAAAATCACTCCGTACTGAGCTCTCTAACACTCACAGCCGCTTATATCCTTAAACATCCTAGCTGGGGCCCCGCTGCGCTCCGTCCTCCTCATGACCATGGAGGTGTGCGGCCCCCACCACTGCAGGACAAAGTGCACTCACCGTCTGCGCCAGAGGCTCCGTCTGTTGTGCTGGTGGGTTTGCTGCTCCTTCACCTCCTGCATGAGACCCAGGCCCACCACCATGTCCGCAGCGTCAGCCAAACCAACGTCTCCAGTTCTGCCAGGAATCAAAAATAACATTAATTGCTTTCTATGTTGTGTATCTATATTTAATGATGATGGATAATATGTCTGATGACTTTTTTTTTTCAAAATTTGTTTCTCCATTTACCCTTCATTTGGGAAAATGCCTTCCTCAGTGTCTGTTTGTGTAGCTTGTTTTAAGAATGTAAATGCTGGTTCACCCTGTAACTCTTGTATTTAGTCCACAGAAGGGCTTTAAGAAATTCTGACTTCACCACACATTATTCAGGAGAGTCCCCCAACTGGGAACACCTTTGGCTAATGTGATCCTGCCCAGGGGCTCCCAGTCCTCTGGCAAGTCCTTAAGGGAGCAGGATTCTTTTTCCAGGGCACAAGACATTTCAGAAAAGTGACAGAAGGATGCACCTTTTTCTTTACCACTCACCCACCAGGCTGCATAATTTATACTTTCTAGTACTTGGTAATTTATACTTTCTTCACCTGTAGTAGTTCTGATTTCTCCAGACTTTATACGTCTACACTTTAAATCACATGGAAAGGTACCAGATCAAGGTACATTTTTCTGTAGACTCCGATGCCCAGGTGCACCCTCGGCAGGACTAGTACCTCCCTGCCTTGACGTGCTGGGGATAGTCAATGACACAACCTGTGCAAAAGTAGCTCGAAAGCGACAGACAATGGGAAACTTAAGATACTAAACCCATGGATTATTTATCTTTGTATTCTCAATGTCTAAGTAATACATTACTTGGGATACAGTAGGTTTATAGAAGATATGCATATAATTGTATATACACATATCATATATACGCAGAGAGAATAGCTGCATTTGAGTATGGACAGATTCAGCTGCCCTTTCTCTTTCACTTCCTATTTTACTATTATAATTACAAAACTGTTCAATGTTTGTATATGGTGCTCTCTCACCTCACCATGATCCTTTCATGGTACCCAACTTTCCCCAGTCAACACAATTATACAGGCCGATCGGCCAAGACCTTTCCTCCTGGCACATGGTGACCCCCACACAATCCTTAGCCCCTCAGCTCCGGTATCTCTTATCTGTCTCTTCCCTTTCCCATCAGCTATTGATTGGAAGATTATGTTTCCCTGGATGGAGGTGAAACACATTCTTCTTAGTAAAGTATCACAGGAATGGAAAAAAAGTATCCAATGTACTCAATGCCAATGTGAAACCAATTTATAAACAACTATATGCCCACACAAAAGAAAAACCCAAATATAGTCTGGCCAGGGGAGGGGAGAGGAGGCAGGATCTCACACAACATGCACGCTGTGAGGGCGTTCGGCATGCTACTTTGTGAGGGCTCAACTACAACTTGAACCTTACCTTAGAAATGAATACAATCTAACATAAACATTTGTACCCTCATATTAATGTGAAATTTAAAAAACAAATTCAAATCCAGGGCTGCCTATCTCTAAAGCGCTTTTGTGTGTGTGTGTGTGTGTGTGTGTGTGTGTGTGTGTGTGTGTGATACAGTCTCACTCTGTTGCCCTGAATAGAGGGCCCTGGCATCATCATAGCTCACAGCAACCCCAAACTCTTGGGCTCAAGAGATCCTCTTGCCTCAGCTTCCCAAGTAGCTGGGACTACAGGCATCCACCACAACACCTGGCTAATTTTTCTATTTTTAGTAGAGATGTGTCTCACTCTTGCTCAGGCTGGTCTGGAACTCCTGAGCTCTAGCCATCCACCTGCCTTGCCTCCCAGAGTGCTGGGATTACAGGCGTGAGCCGCGGGGGCGCCTGTCCTCTAAAGCTCTTTTCGCCAATCTCTGCTCCTTCCCAGTGAATTCCTGGATCCCACAACGAGCCATGGACAGGAGGACCTTCCTGCCATCCCCACCCACTCTGCCTCCCCTCACTGACCAAATCAAGCACTACGGAGAAGTCACCTTTATAGATCAAGAAGCAAGTTAGTCACTTCAGAAACTGAAGGTCTGGGCATCTAAATGAAACAAAAGCAAGCTAAAGATTCGGATGGGGACAAAAACCCTCTGCTGAATTCATCTCTGGTCATTCATTCTCAGGCTCCAAGAGGTAGTGCGTGTGAGTGGCAGACCTGGCTGGCTGAGTCACAAGAAGCCCTTGGTAAGTCACACATCGCTCCTGTCACAGCAGGTCAGCAAGGAGCAAAAGGTCATCAGGGACAGAGAGCTGTGGGATCAGTGACCAAGAGGAGCTTTTCCCTGTTCCTTCCGAGGACTCATCAAGGACTCAGTTGGAGCAAAAAGAACTGGGCTGCATTTGTGTAAATATCCAGAGTGCTCAAGTTGTTGGCAAGTGAAATTGCCCAGTGGCAAATTAAAGCATAGGCCTTTCAATTTTTCTAATTTTTAAGAAAAGGAAAAGAACTAATTTCCCTAGAATTGTATCAGTTTGGGCTGAAGAAAATACTGCTAAACACACACACACAGCCACAGACTATAAGCAAGATAAAAATCACTCTTCCCAAAGCACTGCCAGGTCTCCTCTTAAACCATACAACTCATGGAAATGTAATAGCAACAGGTCACTAAATGTGTAGAACCTACTAGTACAACTCGATGTTTTCATTGGAGAGTACTAAAATAAAGTAGGAGAATTTTTTTAAAAGGTACACAACTTTCCCAAATGACTGAAATGCTATCTTATTTAAAAGCAGAGGTAAGTTCAGAAACTAAATTTTGAAATTCTTTGCAAATTTAAAATTCTATAGTTCTATGATATGCTTACTAAACGCTGACTGAATATATAATAGAAATCTCTCATATAAGACACTAGTTTCTGTTTCTGTTGATAATAATTGTATCCTGTAGAGCTAAAACAAGTTAAATGCTACAACAGTATAGAGGTCTTGACATCTTGAGGTTTTCAGTCATTTATTTGAATTGGCCATGTAAGCTACTAATTTCAAGCCAAAAGATATTTTAGAGAAGGAACTGAACATAGTGATGTATTTGCCTTTCAATACCTTGAACACTGTCTCATAAAAATGCTATGACCCAGTTGTTCAAAAAAGTTCTATAGATATTTTTATGATTGAATTTAATTTCAAAGCAAACTAGCATAATAGAATGCTAACTACTATTTGAGTTTCTTAAAATGTCTTCTATTTTCAGAACAACATAACTCTTTAGTAGCTGGTATTAGGTTCCCAAACTGCATTACACTGTTGGGGGGAGGGGGCCTCCTAAAGAGAGTTATACAACAGACATACATTTTTTATGGGACTCCTTTATCTGTCCTCCTTGGAAGACAGGATTGCGATGAGATTTGATTTCCTACTCTCATCCAAGGCTAGCACTTTATCAGGTCTCTGCCAGAGCAGAGTTCTGCTACTTCCAGAAGGAAATCCTGTAAGTGGTTTAGTAAATGCTGAATGGAAACTCTGGGATATCTGACTACGTGAAATTCAAAAGTAATAGCTTAGTAATTCAAAAAAGAACCTCTGTATCTCTCAGACTGCATGTTAGGCTAAGTAAAAGATCCCTATAGTTTTAGCCGCTCAAATCCCCCCAGACGGGCCACATCCTAAGCAATTGTCTTCTCAGGAACGTTAACAAAGCAAAGTGGGAATGCTTGGCCCTTTTCATCCCAGAAGGGCTCAAACTTCTTTTACACATGCTTGTTTCTTTGGACTGTGATCAAAACAGTCTCTGAGATAAGTGTTCAGTCATCAGTCGTATCATTACACATAAAAATAGTTTGACTTTTTTTTTCTGCCTGCAGACATTATGCCTTCAACACCTCAGTGGTTTCAGCAAAAATACTTTCTGCTCCTTCCAGTAATAATGGCTCAATTCAGTCAATCACAAATTTGGCTCAAAAATGGCAATTCCATTTGGCTCCAGCAATACAAATTAGACCAAAATCTCCATAATAAGGAGACTATTTTGCAGAATGGAATGGAAAAAAAAAAATGCCTTTTTCCTTTAATGAAAAAATTATGAACCTCTTAAATGGAGCTTAATACAAGTGATCTGAATTAGGTTTTAGCTTTGACCTCAGGTATTTTTCCTTTTTATAGAAGGCATAAGAACTAATAATTATTTGACTGAAATTTCACTAAAAATTATTTGGTTTAAGCTTTCCTAGAAAGTCTGCAACTGATTCTCTAATTTGAAATCTTACTTGAATAGGTAAAGCAATATAACAAAGTTAATTCTTCTTAATACTCATTTCATCCCCAAGACTTTCCATATTTAATAAGCTAAAGTTTCTAGATTTTAAAGCATCGTGTATTCTCTTACAATAATTAAGATATACAGAATTCAACTATAAAGAAACGTTACCTATCAAGAATAGACACAAGAAACCCAAAAGTCTCCAGGTAGCCAGAATAAATCTCACAAAGTCTATAAACAAAGCATATGTCTAATACCTAAGGGATAAGGGAGGGGTTTTCATCCTTTCCTTCTGGTTTTTCTGGCCAAGGAACTTTGCTTGAAAGGAATAACAACTGAATGGGAAATGAATACTTTATAAGTCTGGAAACTATCCTTCTTTGCTAACCTAAGTCAGCCCTTTCACAACTTCTCTCATTGAAAGCAAAGTTTAGATAAGAGTACTCAACAAGGATTCCTGCTCGTTTCCCCAGAAAACTAAATCTGAGGCTTCAAAATAGACCAAACATGATTGACCTGTCCATCTAGGGACAGCATATGAAAATGGATGGGTCACAGCCTTGCAGATACAGTAACACTTTCTACTTGAACATGAGGCCCAATAAATGGTCTGTGCTTTGTTCAATTAGACTACTAACTCCTTCTCCCATAGGACATGAATTAGAAAGAAGTAGAAAGACCAAAACCAGCTTGCTCCAACAGTTTCCTCATCACAGTTCCCTATGAACTAGTTCCCTAGGAGTCTTAGTGGAGCCCATTTACAACAATATTTAGAGATAATTCTATTAAGCTAAATACTCTCAGGCTAAGGTAATATGGCATATGCAAACTATGGTGAAGAGGACATCAATAGGAGAACCATTTGAAAAACAGACGCAGGGGTAGCAACGGACAAGGAGAGCATGGCTGAAACAGAAGATCATATAAAAGAAGACCTGAAAATGCCCCAGAGCTCAGCCCGATGGACTCCTCGGAGGAGAGAAAAAACACACAGTCCAGTGTGTTAGGAGCTAAAGCATTTTCTAACTCTATTCTTTCTTTGTCTGGAACAGTCATTTATGTATTTATATGAAATAGTGTATATTGTGACAATGCCACTCAATTGTATGTGTACACATTTAAAGATTTTTTAGTAGATGCACAGATAGATAATAGAAGATGTAAGTAGATAGATTTTTGTGAGTAGGCAGCTTTAGGATGTATTTAGTCATTCTTTTCTTGAGAACTGGAACCAAAAAAGGAAGAATTTAAGTGACAAAGTAAAGTGAGACCCCCATCTCTAAAAATAGCCATGCATTGTGGCGGGTGCCTATAGTCCCAGCTACTCAGGAGGCTGAGGCAAGAGGATCGCTTGAACCTAAGAGTTTGAGTTTGCTGTGAGCCATGATGCCACAGCACTCTACCGAGGGACAACAATGTGAGACTCTGACTTAAAAAAAAAACACCTCTTAGTTCCTTATCTCACATATGTCTCTGTTTGCCACATTTTCCATATCCAAATGTTTCTGGAAGATTCAGTGCTTCTTTTCTTATAATCTGAACCCTATGAATGCTTTCTCCTCTGAATCTCATGGCTGCCCAGGTCCTGAAAAAATCATCCCTGTCTGTCATATATCAGACTCATGTAAGCAGCCACTGTGTACATCTCATGTGCAGAATGACTTGTCTTGGGGGTGTATATGGCCAGATTTCAACCTTGGCCTGTATTATTCCCTATCTGGTAATCAGATAGGTAATTCAATCTAAATGCAAAGCCAATTTTAGGTGGGTTGGAAGGGTAGATAGAAAGGCAAGAGATAAATAGACAAGCAAAAAAAAAAAAAAAAAAAACAATCCACCTGAAGTTTACATAAGCATATTATAACCGTATTTTGTATATGTTCACCCCACACTGTCTGTGTCATTCATCCCTGAGAGTAAGACGGATACCAGAGAGTTGGTTCAACTTTTTAAGACTACAGTTGACTAACATAAAAACAGACATAAAAGTTAGGAAAGTCTGAAGTGATTCTAATTCAGCTTTCTCAGACATTTTCACTGTGTTTAATAATACATATCAGTGATAAAATGCCAAAAACTTATCTGCATTAACTTGAATTCATGGGTAAAACAGTATAGCTTTTGGAGACAAAACTTAATCATTCCACATTCTGCTCTGTTTTTATCCAAGCGCTTGGAATTCGTGGTTAGAACTTCTATTTAAAAGACGTTACCCGTGGGAAGGTAAACAAAAATGGGTTCAATTGGGGGGGGGGGGGTTGAAAATTGCCTACAGTTGAAGTAGCAAAAATCTGTGTGAGTTTTTAAAGGGAAAAGGCCACTTATCCAACCCCAATCATCTAAGTGTGGGTGGACCAATGCTCACCCACCAATAATCATAAACAATCTAGTCCTAAAAACACTAGAAGCCTGCCACCCATGGTCATTTGTTGTTTGTTCATTATTTTGGTCTTTAGGAAAGGAATTAATTTAATGCATCAAAAATTTCTGAAAGAGGCTGGGCCCCGTGGCTACTGTCTGTGGTGCTGGCACTGTGGGAGGCTGAGGTGGATGGTTGACTTGAGCTCAGGAGTTCCAGACCAGCCTGAGCAAGAGTGTGACCCCAAGTCTACTAAAAATAGAAACATTAGCCTGGCATAGTGACACAAGCTTGAAACCCCAGCTACTCGGGAGGCTGACACAGGAGGATCACTTGAGCCCGGAAGTCTGAGGTTGCTGTGAGCTATGATGCCACAGACCTCTGAGACTGTCATAAAAGAAAAAAAGAAAAAAAATCACTGATAGTGATTCATTCTCTCACTTTCCCTCTCTTAAAACATAATTGCTATGGTTCCATTGTGGCTAGCTTGGTACTTAACTTTTAAAATTGACAATCTTGGCACCAAAGTTGGCCAGCCATCTATCTTTGTATTCTTATGGATCTGTGTGGTACGAGCTTTCTCTGCCGTGTTAGGCTCACATTATTTCAAAACACACCTGTTTATTGTAGAAATTTTGGAGTATCCCACCAGTCTTGAATCACCCCATGTATGCTAATTCTGTCTCTTGTAAATGTGAAATTTATACAGTAAGGCAGTCCACTGAAATGAAATTGATAAATCAAATCTTTGCCTTTAAATACTATACCTCTTTCTTTCCAAAGAGCATTTGAAAAGAGGCCTCATTATCTTATGGAAAAAGTTTCTTAACCTTAATTTTAGAGCCTCAGGGAAGTGGGTAATTTTAACCTAAGAATAAGTCTGACTAAAATCAGAAAATTTGAGGTTCAGAAAATGGATCAATTGACAGTATCAGAGGCAAGATCTGTAGACCAAATAGAGAAAGATGAATGAGTCTCAGGCATTGCTGTGTGGGGTTTATATGGCAATTATACATTTTGAGAAAAGTTATTTGAAACCCACCCATAATATGTCAACTTTTTCTCCCCATTCTATTCTATTGTCAGACAGTGCTCATAAGAACAATACAATTTGGTGGAAAAACTTTAAGAACAGGTTTAAGAAAAAGGAGAGGGGCGGCACCTGTGGCTCAAAGGAGTGGGGCACTGGCCCCATATACTGGAGGTGGTGGGTTCAAACCCGGCCCAGCCAAAAACTGCAAAAAAAAAAAAAAAGAAAGAAAAAAGAAAAAGGAGAAAAAATCAGAAAAATACTGAATTTTTAAAGCATGAGAATTAAATCACACTTTTAAAAAGATAAACATTATTTTTTATAAAGAAAAATAAATGTACCTAATATCTTCTTTAATATTAAACTTCATTTATTAAGTATACATTTTGAACTTTCTAGAATTCAACTCCAAAAATATTAACAAGTTGAGCAACTGTAATATGAAAGGATAACATAAATGAATATAATTTTAATTGTAATAGATAGAATGTACAGACTGCAACATATTTTTATAGAAAGAACACCCTTCTTCTCAGTAAGACATGTATGTAAAATTTAAGCAACCTTACTTTACCTAGTTTTTCTTCTTTTCATTCAAAATTTATTCATGTATAAATTTGAAAAAGCAATGGAAATACCTGTAATGTCAAAATTCACAAGTTCTGTAACGTACCCTGAAGTAGACGACTATCAACCTTGTGGCAGTGACGTCCACTCTCTGGGCGCTTGTAAGTCTGTACAGCTCTGGCTCTACCTATGACTTCATTCACCACTCTCAAAAACATACCAGAATATGCATTGAGTACAAGTAACTTCATGGTAGCGATAATCTTAAATCCTTTTAAATTAAAAATTGTCATTCCCCAACTTTGTATCTTGAATATTATTAGCAGTAGAGTACCTGCTGCATACCTCAAAGCAGTACAGACATTCTGGTAACTGCCCTCATTTGAAATCCTTGTCATGGGACTGTTAGCTCCTAAGTTTCCAGCATTAGTTCCGATCCTTGTCCCCAGCATAGGACACAAGGAGAGCACATTGTCAGCATTCAACAGTTGTGGTAGAACTCATCTCAACCTCTGTTAGGTGACCCCACCATTGAGGAATGTTCTTCCATAGCTAATTGCAATGAGACCTGTCAAACGTATTTTGTTCCTCCAGACTGGCTGTCAGCACTTTAAATCCATAATAAAGTAAGCATGCTTACAAAGGAAAACACAATAGCTTACTTTCATAAAGTTTGGAATGATTTATAAATTTTTTATAAATATGTGGTATTTTGGTCTTCTGCGTTTTGTCTGGTCTTTATTGACATTTCATCAATGTACAGGAACTGGGGGTGGCTGCTTACCTTGGAAAGTTTCGTGTTTGTGAATGTGTATGAGTTGGTAAAAGGCAGCATTATCTAAAAATGTCTCTGGAAGAAATCCAGTAGGAGAAAGATGTTGATTCTGTATGATGAATGACGTGGTAGGGAAGTCTTAAAACTTGGGATTCACAGTTTAGATCCTAATCTTTGGAAAAGAGATTTTATTTCCAAACAGGGTATTCCAACTTCCTGAAATTCAGACTTCTAAGATAACTTTTAAAATTCTGGAAGTTTAATGAAGAGTTTACTCTCTTATCCTTTTCTCCATTCAAGAAACAAAATTTTCCAATTCCTTTTCCATCTCAATTGAATGCTTAAAATAATCAATACATAACATTAATTCATCTAACTTGTACAAATACTGTTACAAACTTTGCAAAACATTGTAGAATGAATAAAGCTACATTTTTAAAACACATTTTAGTTCAAAGCACATGAAAGCACCCCAAAGGAGGCAGAAGCTACTAGATCATAACTGAGCAGGCCTGTTTATGACAATATAAATAATTATGCTCAAGAGTAGCATGGAATTTTTTCCCTTCCTTTGGCACAACTGTTCTGGAATGCCTATGGAAATTATGAAAAAAACACAATAGCATTCTATAAAATTCCCAATTCTGTGAAAAGCAGCATTTTCTAAACTTCTTCAATACCAATTACAAATTAAATTTCAGTGCCAAGTTAATTTTCTAAGAACACTCTATAGAAAAGAGATTTAGCTTACGTGTGTAGCATTATGATAATTTTCATACATTATCTCATTTAAATTATCACACCTATGAGATAGACACCATTAAAATCCTCATTTGACAGATGAGAAAAGAAAGGTTGGGGAGATTAAGGCATTCCTCTAAGGTTGCATACCTATTGTCTGGTAAAACTATGTTTTAAACATAGGTCACTGTAACTTCAAAACCCAAACTACTGAACATCTTGCACTTCTCTGCATGAAAAATATTCAACTGGGGGTCAGCACCTGTGGCTCAGTGAGTAGGGCACTGATGCCATCCCGAGGGTAGCGGGTTCGAACTTAGCCCCAGCCAAACTGCAACAAAAAAATAGCCAGGTGTTGTAGCAGACACCTGTAGTCCCAGCTACTCAGGAGGCTGAGGCAAAAGAATCACCTAAGTCAAAGAGCTTAAGGTTGTTGTGAGCTGTGATGCCATAGCACTCTACCAAGGGTGACAAAGTAAGACCCTGTCTCTAAAAAAAGAGAGAGAAAGAAAAATATTCAACTGGGGCTCTTTTTTGCCTATGTGGCAAAGATAGAGCTTGTCTGTCTCAAGATTAGGAAAAACTTTGGTGGCCTTTTAGTCCCCTACACGTCACCTCCCTCTCTGACAGATCTAAGCTTAGTGTAGACACTAAGTTTTATGGAGGCAAGAATAGTGCCTTCATCCTGGAAGTTATTTTTCATCACACAGGGCCTTCCCCTTCACACGATAAAAGGCAACTGATGTTGGATGACACTCATTTGCCTACCTTTCAAACAAGGTCTTTCATGGTGATTCATGATGCAGATCTAGGCTTCTTAAAGGTTGTGTCTTAATCAATCAATAAATATGCTTTTATGGATCATCTACTATATGGTTTTCTGATTTCTTCATTCAAGAAGTTTTTGAATGGATGAAGATTGCACACATTTTTTATATGTAATAAGTAAATGATACCCAAAATTCAAGATTACACTAGAAAGGTAGAGAATTCATTTGCAATTCATGCCATTTATTTATTTAAACAAACTAGAAAGAAAGCTTTAGTTTTAGTGACACTATTTTTGAGCCAGATAGAATAGAAATAAGAAAATCAATATATTTTATCACTTCAGTGGAATATTTTATATAAAACACTCATAGGAAACACTAAATCTTGGATTTCCTTTTGGTTATTTTCCACTTTATCAGCAGTTTTCTTCATTGTTTCCATCATTTCCTTCATTGTTTTCATCAT